>JANKOE010385136.1:0-11524 GCA_026284465.1 Erythroxylum citrifolium | reverse complement strand
ATGCTACTCACAAATATTGAAAGTAACAATTACGGATTACAATCAATATTTTAGCAATAGGTCTGAAATAAAACGATCAAAATAATATATCCAAATCGTTAATTCCAAAACCACAACAATCAATACCAACAACACAACAATCCAAAATTAAATTGCAACTTTAAAATGACAAAAATAGTTTAACCGTAGTTTGGCGTCGAAATCCCCGTAGAACCGGTGTCCGAAAATTAGCCAATCATCTTCATTTTGTTGCTCAAAAATTGAGTCATAAATGCCAGGTAATAATACTGCTCACGGTGGACAATAAAAGATTCAAAAACAGTCGGTCTCCAGCAGCTCTTCGAATTGTTTGTCTCCTGCGCTGGTACTGTTCACTTGTGCTCTGCTTCTTGTCTCACCGATACTGCTCCTCTTGTACTTCTCCAGTGCTGTTCCTACAAGATCATTAAAAACACATTAGTGTGCCGACCCCTGTAGCAAAAAAAATTATAAAACAATTAAACATCATGCTCTCTCAACGTTTCCGCATCGGCACTCTTCACTAAAGCCATATTGATTTGACAATTAAAAACTCAGCTCTCAAAACTCTCTTACGCCGACACACTCCTCAACGCTGTTCAATATGACTATAACTAAACACATGTGTCGGCCTTCCTATACATGTAGCAATAAAACAGCACACCAATCCCTCTCTCCGGTACTGTGGATGGATTTGACAAATAAAAGCTTAACTCTCTGGAACCCTTTCTGCCTATTGTTCTCTCTCAATGTGCCGACGCTCTCGAGTGATTTGACAAATAAAAATAAAGCACTCTCCACTCAAACTCTTAGCTACTCTCTCACGCTCGGCTCTACACTCTACCCTAAGCATTTCATAACCACAGCTGTCGGCACTCATCCCATCATGCTCTCCTCTCTTGACTATTTTAATTTCAAAACCTCACTCACAAAACCCTCTGCCGACTCCTATAGCTGTGTTCTCCGCATGAGAAAAATGACAAGTCTCCCTTTTCTATACCAGCGCCGACCTCCACGTGTTGCTTGATTATCTAATGGCTTTAATTGCTCTCCCATTTTTCCAGTTCTCTACCGCTGATCTTCTATTGCGTTGAACTGCCAACTGTTGTTCTCCTGTTATAATCTCACTCAATTGCTGCTCCCTTGTGATCAAACGCTGGACGTCCTTTGCGTGAATTAGATGATGCCACCTGTTGCCTTCTTCTGTTTTTATTTCAATCAATTTTTAGACCTTGGCTGCTCCCTTACTCGGCGTCACATACGTTCACGCCTGATACGTTAGCTATTTAATTTTCATTTTGAATTACTCCTCTCTACTCTATGCGTCGACATTGTCCTCTAGCTGGCGTGGATGGGTTTTATTAGCTGCTGGCCCTTGAATTTAATCTCTGCTCGTATGTTGCGTTAGCGTCAGTTACGTTTCCTATGTGCTTGTGAGTTGTGTGCTGCTTGAGGAATAAATTGCTGTACGTGGCGTGTACATAGCTGCTTGACTGATTTTTTCGTTTGATGCTGTCTCCTTCAAGTCCTTATGCCTCCAGCTGTCGCTTTTCTTATGATTTTTACCAGTGCTGATTTAAAATGTCCCACCTTAATTAACGAGCTGCCTTGGTCCTCTCCTTCTATTTATTGCTTCTTGCTGGGCGTCAATGTTTTAGCTACTGGCTGAATTGTAAAAACGCCTAGACACGTTAATTTGCTCGCCTCAGCTGATTTAAGTCTCCTATGGCATGCTCATTTTTTTCCTTTGTTGCGTGATGCCTCTTGTATTAATTCTATTCGGACGCCTGCTGTTGCTTTCGTTCACGCCCTTCTAGCGTCTGTCCACTTGATTTATTTCCAATCACTGTTTTGACTCACTTTAATTTCTTTGCTCCCGAATTATACCTAAAATTAAATATGAATCAAAGTGAGTGTCTTAAGCATTTTTATGCTAATAATCGCTAAGTGAAAATAATTAAAAATATCAACAATTAAGCACATATCAAATACCCCTACACTTAGCCTTTGACCGTCCTCGGGCAAAACATCCAAATTAAAATCAAAGACCCAAAACATTTACTCAATTCTCATATTTTCCAAGACTATATAATCATAACCAAAGATGAATAACTTTCAAAAATCATAGCAAGAAATCAACATTCCAAGCTTTTACTCATGATCAATCAACATTCAATATCTTCAAAAATTAAGCAATCTAATGGTAGACTAGGAAAATGTATTTAACTAAAATATATCCATGGGTACACTCAACACCATTCATGATCATGACAATCCATAACCTTACTTATCATTTCGTTTCTCCGCCACTAATGTTCACATGAAAAATCATGAATCAATGGACTTTTCCAAGGTTGTAATGTGGGAAAAGGTAAGGTGAGATATATTTGGGTCAAGTAGCATGAAAGTCATCAAAGCTAGTGAAACAAAGCAATACTCATCAAAAACTGGGTACTGTCAGCTATGACAAATGCAATAATAACGTTTCACAACTTCATTTAGCTCTCACACACAAACCACATGAAGTATATACTAATTCGAAGGAATCACTCATACAATTTATACCAATGAAATCCCATGAGTGAACCTTCCAAGCCAACCTCTACCTCATATTCAACATGCTCAAATAACACATCCATTACAACTTTAGGAAGATGCATAAACCAAAAATAACTTTTCAACACATGCAATCCTTCCTTGATACATTTATTTTAAACAATTTTTTTAATTTTTTTCTATTTCTTTCTTTTTAATTTTTCTTTGATTTTCTTTTTTTCTTTGATTTTATTTCTTTTCCATATAAAATTGTCTACCATTAGTCCCTACTCTTCTAAAGATAATGCATATCAACTAATCACAAGAGCAAAAGTACATGTTAAAGTTGCTATGAAATTCTCTAGTCAATCACTCTCTAATCATGATTATATAATCCAAGAAGCAATAGAAAATGAGAAAATGTTTGTTTCATTTGTTTTATTCTTTCTCTCATTTTGATTGAAAACTTAAAACAAGTAAAACAAACAAATTCAAAAACACACATGCATATAAAAAGTAATGCAAAAATGTAAAGGAAAGGAAATCTACTTCCCTTGGGTTGCCTCATAAGAAGCACCTTTGTTTAGGGTCACCGGCTCGACTCCTTCTTCAGGTATTACAATTAGCTCTACTTCCACATGAGGTAGTTCTGGATAGGGCCTTAGTTGATCATCATCCTCATTCAACGTCTTCCTGATCCTCAAATTCTCAATTTTGACTGAGTCCATACACTATGGAAATATTTGGAACGTCCCTTTACCTTTTTCTTCATCATTTAATTCCTTTAGTTTGTTATGTAAAGGTAAAGAGTTAGTCTAAAAATAATCATAGACTCAGTACTTACCTCCGAGCTAAAAGATGTGTCTCTTTCGGCTTCGAGCTCCTTCTTAACTTCTTCAACACAAGCAATTCGTTAAGGATTGACCTCAAAATTCTCAAGTTTCTCGTCACTTTATAAAGTTTTCGCACAAGCATCCATCGGGTACACCTCGGGTTAATATGGCTGCTCCTCTTTACTTTGCGATTCTAGATGATTGATATCTCCCCATCGAGGTGACCGCGCGTCGTAATGCTAATCAAAATTAATTAACTAGACTACTATTGTAGCAGTGGCAAGTCTAGGTCGATCCCACAGAGAGTGCGTGTAAAGTCTATTAAATGAATTTAATCAGTGTTTACACTAACGGGGGGTTTGGATTTTTTTTAAAGAAGAAAAATAAAATAAAATAAAACTAACTAATAAAAACTAATTAAAGAAAACAAGCAAAAATAATAAAAACGAGAAATTTGGTAGGGACCCGGTTCGTCAGTTCAATCTCGGCCTAGACCTTAATTAAGCATATTTTATTAAATTGTTGTTCTTTAACCTCTCCTAGAAACTATTAATCGTGAGTTAAAAATTAACCCGAGCTTTCCCTTAGGTTTTGTCTAATCAAGATACGATCATTGATTAAACCTAACTACCGAATAACCTAGGATACGATCTCTAGATTAAATTAGGTAGTAGCATTACGAATTAGGAAAACCGATTAATCAAGGCAATAACTACATACAATGCGTCATTTAACCTAAGCCATGTTATCCCTAATGATTACGAATCATTAGTCGCTACACGTGAATTTCAACATAACAATTACAGATTATATCGAAATTATAGCGATGGGTTTGAAATTAATAATTCAATGAACGTATTAAAATTATCAATTAACAATATCCAATAGGTTCATATAAAAATAACCGAACAATAACGAAAGTCCAATTATCCATACACAGACCCAATTAATTAAAACAGGATAACACAATCAATTCCTAATGTGAGAAAGAAACAACAAAATAATTAAAAAAATACTTAACCCGGGTCGTCGGTGTCGATATTACCTCTGAACCGGCGTCGGGACGTCTAGCTTCTCATAGGGCTTTCCCAATAAATTGCTTCAGCCCTCATCCAATCTCTACTCAAATACCCCTTCTATTCTTACTGTTCACTATCCCATTGATTTGACAAATAAACCTTGAGGTTTATTGTCGCCCACTGTGCACTTCTCCTCTGCGTTGCTCCTCACTGTTCCTGTTGGCCACAGCCACCCCAATGCCAGCGTCTGATTTATTTTCTCTCCAGTGGCGTGCGTTGGGCGTCTGTTGCTCCAAGTTTGCGCCTGCCTCCAGCCGAAGCCTTCCCTGGCTGCTCTCCTCTACGTTTATGCTTGAATTCTCTGTTTTTTTCTCCCCTTATGCAAGCGCTGCCCCCTTTCTTTTATTAATTCCTTTAATATGTTGTTTCCTCTTGATTCTTCATAGAGCCGCCACCTGTCCTCAGCTTCCTTGGTCATGCCTAGCTCTTAAGTTGATTTAATTCTTGCTCTAGCGTCTCTACGTGGCTTCATTTAATTGTATCTCTCATTTTATTGCCTGCGTGAATGCCTTCTCCCGTAGCTTGTGCGTTACTTCCTACTTAATTCCCTCTCGGCTGCCTTGTGTGATTTATTCTCCAGCCCTTTTTCGCTGCTACGTGACTTGCGTGTCTTTAAAATCCTCCTGGCTTGCGTTCTGTTGTGGCTAATTTTATTGGACATTCCTCTTTGTTGTGCGATCATGACTTATGGGACAAATTAATGAGCTGCCACACTTATGTCTTCCACTCTTGATGCCTCTCTTTGTTTTATTGCTGATTATAACTAATTGATTAGACAATTAACCTCTCTGCCGTGTCTTGCTCGGTTGCTCCTCTATGGCTTGTTGATTTTAATTCTCCAAACGTCTACAGCGTCCACGTTTCACGCTCTCCTCTTGCTGTCCGTTGATATTGTCGCAGCCTTCCTATGATTTTGCGTTGTTCCTTTTTTATTTTCCATTTGCTCCTCCACGTGACTTCCCCATTTCATACGTATGCAACCCTCTGATTAATACTTAAGCGCTGGCCCATTCAATTGCTATCCCTCTTTTAATTTGCAAACTCTGCTTAATATTTCGTGTATGCTACGGGTCACCATTGCTTGCGTGATTCCCTATTTAATTACACGTTGCTCATCGTTTGTTGCTTCCAATTAATTCCTCTTCTATTTTAAATTTTTGTCCTCTATTGCTCCTTTAATTCCCTGTGCGTTGCGTGACTCCGTAGCTGTTTGATGTGCCCTCACTGCCTTTGCTTCTCCAATTTTCATCTTTTAATTTCCTTTGCTCACTCTATGAAAACAAATGAGAACTGATCTTCGAAAAATGTCCTAAATGAAGTATTTTTTACTCACTTACTTTCTTTGCTTCCGAATTATACCTAAAATAATATATGAAATAAAGTGAGTATCTTAAGCATTTTTATGTCAATAATTGCTAAGTGTAAATAATTAAAAATATCAACAATTAAGTGCATATCAATAACCACATACGATGCGTCATTTAACTTAGGTTATGTTATCCCTAATGATTACGAATCATTAGTCGCTACAAATGAATTTCAACATAACAATTACGGATTACATTGAAATTCTAGCAATGAGTTTGAAATTAACAATTCAATGAACGCATTAAAATTATCAATTAACAATACCCAATAGGTTCATACACAAATAACTGAATAATAACGAAAATCTGATTATCCATACAAAAACCCAATTAATTAAAATAGGATAACAAAATCAATTTCTAATGAGAGAAAGAAACAACAAACTAATTAAAAAAAATACTTAACCCGGGTTGTCGGCGTCGATTTTACCTCCGAACCAGTGTCGGGACGTTTAGCTCTTCATGGGTCTTTCCCGATAAATTGCTTCAACCCTCATCCAATCCCTAACCAAAAATCCCTGACTGCTCATGGCCTACTCTCCTTTCTACTGTTCATCAATTTGACCATTTAATTCTGCTGCTTTCCAACCTTCTGCGCTCTCTCCGGTTGCCTTGTGTCCGTACTGTTGCGCTGATTTTTTTTCTTGTTGAGCGCCTCCAGCCCTCTCCTACGTACACGCCTTATGCGTTGTGTTGTTTCGTTAATGTTGCACCGACACACTGTGCTAAATTGAAGACTCTGCGCCGATTTGTCTCTTTATTTTTTATCCTCCCCTCCACTGTACAAACGATGGGACAAATAAATATGCAACCTCCTTTAAAACCTTCACGCTACCTTGTGCTGTCTTCAAAAACGACGCTAGCGTTTTGCTCACCTTTGGCTGCTGATTTTAATTTTTCTCTCTGATTTCTTTAATTGCTTCCCCACGTGTTGCCTCCTCCGTAGCTGATTATTTCCCAAAGCATACGTTTACTCATTTGTGTCATTCTCTTGCTTCTCCACGTATCATTGGTTGCTGATTTAGCATGTCCCATTAATTGATTTATTGTGTCACACAACTCCTTATTCATATTGCTTTGATTTGACCAAAACCCTTATGTGCTCCACCTGTTGATTTAATCCCTTGTCTTATGCGTCCCAGCTCCTTTAATTTGCTATCTTCAAACACCTGTGCTATTGTCACGTGTCCACTATGTGGTCTGCTGTGCTTGTTATCCCATTTAATTCTTGTTTTCGTCCACTGTAGCCCAAAAGTTCCTAGCCAAATTAAAAAGCATCTTATGCGTGTGCCCTTCAATTTTATTTTGCTCTCTGTTGTCCAAACGACGCCTGCTGTTTCACTCTATTGTTTCCACTGTTGCGCTGGCCCTCTTAGCATGTTTCCATTGTGCGTTGCTCTCCTCCAAAGGACGCCACCTGGAGAGCTCTTTTGTGTCTTTCATTTAATCTGCTCATTTAATTCATTTGTTGGGCCCACAGTGTGATTTTGACAATTTAATGAGCTCTCCTCATTTTCCTGTCTTTCAATTTCTGACTTCTAATTTTCTTTATCCATTCCATGAAGACAAGCGAGTATTGATCTTCAAAAGATGTCTCAAATGGGATATTTTTGACTCACTTTAATTTCTTTGTTCCTAAATTGTACCTAAAATCAAATATGAATTAAAGTGAGTATCTTAAGCATTTTTGTACCATTAATCGCTAAGTGAAAATAATTAAAAATATCAACAATTAAGCACATATCATTAGCTCAAGGCTTTTTAATGATTTTGATGATGACCTTATAATATTTCAAAATTCAAATTGTATTTATTTCCTTGTATAGGTAACGATGCATTTTTTCAAAAGGAAATAAAATCATAGAATATATGCTTCCTTTCTGGCAGGAACCTCCTTCTATGAATTTACCTTATTTTGTTTACAATATCCAAAAGGATCCTGCTAATCCTATATTTTTGAGACATTGCCTTCTTTTTTTCTTAACGGTTGAAGATTGAAGATTCTAGCAGAGACATCAAAGATACAAAGTCAACCTAAGAATGAAAATGATGTAGTGACTATTTGAAGGAAATGCCTACTTAAGGAAAAATCACTGCAGTTGAGAATAAGAAGAGTGAACAAGAAAAATTCTCGAATTACATTCACAGTATCAGTACTTTTGAAAGTGATATTATTGTCAAATCTCTTGTGCTTTAGAAAGTAAAAATTCTTTTTGAGAGAGACCATTGAAGCTCATATCGAGCAAATTACATTTTTATCTGTTGAGAGCTTGTAGAGGCTAGCTAAATAATAGTAGTTTAGAAGGTTGGAGAACCTTGAAAAATATGCACTCGTGGGCTTGAAGAGGCTTGTCAAATTACTAGGGTTTTTATAGTGAAATACTCAAGTTGGATGCTTAGGGATTGGACGTAGGCTTGGGTTGAAAACCAAACCAGTATAAATCGACTGTGTCCTTCTTTTCTTTCTTTTTAACTTCTAAAATTTCGTATTATATTGGGTGTGTGTTCTTTTTAATAAAAGACTCCTTCACTTTTATAAGAGGCTCATTATGTTCTCAACTTGCAAGAGGTTCCTTTTAGTTTTAACATGCGCCTTCTATTTTTAAATTATTTTAATAAGATTTATCATTCAGTAGGCTCCTTTGGTTTAAGCAAGGTCTTATCCCACAAAAGACTCTTATCGCCTAACAGGCTCTTATTGTTTAAAAGACTTTATCATTTGACAAGCTCTTATTGTTTTTATTTGTTAACTAGGATCTGTTTATTATACAAATTGAAAGAACTTGTGAAAACTTTTTGTCACACACAATTCATCCCCATTTTGAGTGTGTTTGCTTTATCATTTGGTATTAGAAAGAGGTTTTACATTTATTATGTTTTACAGCATGTGATAGATCCTAACAAACAACTTAAGAAGTCTTGAAGGATAATCCATTTTAAAGCCTCCTTACTTCAATGAAAACAACTATTCCTATTGGAAAGAGAGAATGACAATCTATCTCCAATCTATAGATATTGAAGTTTGGCAAGCCATCAGAGTTAGAGCTACACTTCCCGATTTAGTTAATGTAGAAGTATGGACTGATGCCGATAAAAGAAATGCACAGCTAAACGCTAAAGCAAAGCATCATCTGATCTGTGAATTATCTCCAGAAGAATATGAGAAAATATCCTACTGTTTTACAACAAAGGAAAAGTGGGACAAACTATAAGTCATGTTTGAAGGAATGAATGAGGTAAAAAAGCACAGAATAAGTCTTTTAGTGTATCAATACGAAACTATTGGCATGAAATAGGGAGAGACCATAGATGAATTCTTCGAATGCTTCAACAACATCATCACGACCTTAACGAACTTGGAAAAGATATATCCCAATGACGAGTTCGTAACGAAGATTCTGAGGTCACTACTAAAGGAATGTAGACCTAAGGTGACATCTCTAGAAATGACAAAGGATCTCGACACTATTTCACTCGATTGGCTACAAGAAAATCTGGTGATCCATGAAATCAAGCTTAGGTGAGATGAAGGATCCTCCTACAAAAAAGGAATGAAACTAAAAGCAACTGACGAATCAAATGGTGATGAAAGTGACACTGAGTTACAAATAGATGGAGATGATGATACAACTTTATGGTCAGAAAATATGCCCGTTTCTATAAAAAAAGCTGATGAAGAAAAGAGAAGGAAACAAGAAAGCTGGAAACAACAAGTTCCTATCAAAAGGCAGCAACAACAACAACAATACACAAAACAATCAAATCATATGCTATTACTACAAGAAGCCTGGACACACAAGAACATAATGTCCTCTTCTCCAAAAAGACAAATCAGGGAACAGAAAATCTAGAAAGCAAGAGATGACTGCAGCTTGGTCAGATGAAGATTCTAAAAACTGTGAAGAAGAAGAGCTAAACGAAGTCAGCAATATATGCTTTACGATTGAATCAGGAGATGATGAGGTATATTATTCCAACTTTGATACTGAAGTTAATGAATTGAAAAATGCATATCATGAATTGTATGATCAGTACAAAAGATTGACAGTGAAGTATTTCAAAGAAGTTGAGAAATCCAATAGCAATGATGCATCTTTGTAGAGTAAGATTAAATCATTAGAATCTACAAATGAGAATTTGGCAACCAAGAATATGTCTCTTGAGGTTGACTATAAGCAAAAGGTTTCTGGAAAGGAAGTTCTAGAAGAAAGAGTAGCTAAGTTAGAAAATACGCTGCTAAAAAATGAGTATAATAAGGTAAGACAGTTAGAAGAAAAACTTGCTGCCTTAGAACTTGAAAAGGAGAAAAGTCCTAGAAAGATCTTATCTCTAGAAAAGGATTTGGAAAATTTCTTTAATGGAAGGAAGAATCTTGATGCATTGCTCGGTAGTGGTAAATGCATTTTTGGTAAGGCCAGAACAAGATACAATGAAAACAATAATATCAGGCTATATAAGAACTTCTTTGTTAGATTTAGCAGTAGCCATATTCAAAACAGCAGGAATTTAATACATGGTAGAAATTATATCAATTCTCATTCATTTGTACTGTGCTTCTACTATGGTAAACATGGTCACATTATTCATTCTTGTAATTTTCATGAAAACAAATTATCTCAGATGTAAGTTTGAAGGCTGAAAGGTCAAACTACTAACCCGAAGGGACCCAGAATACCTGAAATGAGATAATGCTTTCTAAAGATATGTTTTGAAACGAAGACAAGGGAGAATCAATGGATAGTTGATAGTGGTTATTTTAGACACGTGACAGGTGCAATATCACACTTCAACTACATTGAAAGAAAAGACAAAGGTAATATTGTCTTTGCAAACAAAAATAAAGCAAAGGTTACCGAAATTGGTAAAATTGGTAATTCTGACTCTACCTCTATTAATAGCGTTCTCTTTGTTAATGGTTTGAAAAATAACTTGTTGAGTGTAAGTCAGTTATAAAGGTTACAAAGTCATTTTCTATGCATCTCATTGTGAAATTGTCGATATTCATAATGATAATATTGTGTTTGTTGGTCCCAGGAATCAGAATATATATTATGCTCAACTAGAAGACATGTCCTCATAAAGTGTTAAATGTTTTGTCTCTTTAGAAAAGGATTCATTTATCTGGCACCAAAGATTTGGACATGTCAATATGGGCATTCTATCAAAATTGTCCAAAAACGAGTTAGTAAGAGGACTACCGACCGTAAAGTTCGAAAGCAATTAGGTTTGTGAGGCTTATTTAAAAGGTAAACAAGTCAAAAGCAGCTAACCTCCTAATAATATTGTGTCTACTAGCCAACCACTTAAACTTGTGCACATGGATTTATTCAGTCCTACTAGGACATAAAGTTTTGGTGGTAAACATTACGGTTTTGTTCTAGAAGATGATTACTCCATAATTACATGGGTTTATTTCTTATTAAATAAGGAAGATGTTTTTGAAGTGTTTGAGAAGTTTTACAAAAAAATGCAGATAGAAAAAGGGTACTGCATCACTTCAATTCAGAGTAATCATGGAGGAGAATTTGATAGCTGTTGGATCCCGTTTCCGGAACCCAACTCTCTTGCTTACTTATGTAGCCTTGAGCGTGCGTGCCTATAACCATGAAGGGTTATTTTTTTTCATCTTTGAATCCATATGGACATCATCAATTCATCTTCATGCTCATAACGATCCAAAAATTCACTTACA
>JANKOE010385068.1:0-11529 GCA_026284465.1 Erythroxylum citrifolium | reverse complement strand
AGGAGACGTAGGAAAGAAAGAAGAGAACGAGAGAGTTTTAGCGCACTAGAACTATCAGAAATTGCAATGGCTGAACATCAGGACCTTCCCGGTCACCAACCTAGGAATGGAGATCATGGATTAAACGGTGACCAGGAGAGAGTGGGTGAGAACATAGGAAATAATAGGCGTAGAACAATTAGGGAAGCTACGACCTCTGATGTTCATTACGATCCTTTCACTGCTGCCTGCCCTAAATTAGGGAAGCTACGCCGATACTGTTGAGTAAGAAGGAAATTCAAATTGCGGCAATGCTAGAGAAGAATATGATGTGGCTGTTGGAGGAATGAAGAGGTGTGGGCTAGGAGGAAATTATATGTGGTGTTGCTGTTTAATACTGAAGAACAAGAAAATCAAGATGAACCAAGGATTTCGGCAGTCTTTTAAAAGAAAGGAAGAATGCGTTGAATAATGAGAAAACAATAAGCAAATAAGGACACGACTATTCCTAAAAAAAGAGAATAGAATATGCGATGAAGTCCTTGGAGGAATGCCGACGTGAGCAAGAAGAGAATCCAATTGTTGCGGCAATTTCTGGAAAATAAAGAATATAAGATCATGATGGATGCCACTATTCTCATTAGTTTCCTTCTTGAATTAAACCTTTTCATTATCTTGATTTGACTTGATCCAAATTGATTGGTCTTTTAATTTTGGTGGGAAATATCTTGAAAAGAAGTCCAGTAAATCTTGGATGGTTGTGTTCTAATTGAAAACAAAATCTGGAAAATCTGCAGATTTGGGATTCTGTCGTTATTTTTCCTCTTTTCGATCCTTTTTCGTGTTTTTGGTATTGACAACCACCTGCAATTATTTAACAAATAATTCCATTAATTTACAAACACCAATTTCTCAAATCAATAAATATTAAGTCCAAAATATTTGTATTTTAAATGACTTAACAATGATCTTACCATTAAATGGTTTAATGGTTATCTTTTAATGATAGCATGTAACCTATTAGCATTCATTGGACTAAAGAAGAAAGAGGTAGATTGGATGGACCATCTTCCTTCTTTCGTCATCCAAAATTGAAAATCATAGGTCTTTTTTAGGTTAATAGTCTTTTCATCTAGCCATCTTGAAAACGAATGAGAAGAATCTCATTTATTGGCTTCCTTATGATTGATTAAAGAAAGAAGTGATGCATTTGAAGCAAAAATGTGAGTTTGTAAGAAAGTTTTCTTGCATTTTTATCACTCTCTCTCCTATCTTGCATGGTAGTGCCGAAATTTGCATGAAAAATTTCTCAATTTTGGCTTCTTTCTTCGAAGAAAAATCTCCTTCAAAGTGTTTCTTCTCCTTTCCCACAAAAGGATCTTGTTAACTAAGTTGTCCGAGAAGAACAAGTGGTAGATCGGATTGGTTGAGGATACAATATCGAGAAGAGGAAACAATAACAAGAAGAAGAGGATGCTTCATTTTGGAGAGGATACATTGCCAAGGATAGGATAGCACAGCGAGGAGTTAAAGTTGTAGCGAAGGAGTCGGTAATATTTCTACCATGTTGTTCTTATGTTAACTATTATCATTATACCGTATCATGTATGGATTGACATGTTGATTTGGTTATCTTGCTTCCTTTGTGTTATGATTTCTAAAAAAGTTTTGAAATCCACCATTTAACCAAATATTGCATGTTTTCATTTATGATCCAACACTTTCATGATTAAGGAACTCTAGAACTTGTTTGGAAATACTAGTAGAGATCACTTAATCTTATGCAAATGCTGAAATGATGAAGGCAATTAGGATATACCCTTTTTGCTTAAAAAGTCATCATAATTTTACCTCAGTGAGCCCCCTTTGAGCTTAACATGAACCATTTCTTCTTTAAACCTAATTGTGAGCCTCAACCTTGATTATTTAACTTTTTCATCATACTTATCAGAAGGACAAATTGAGCATTTGAATGGGTATGATTGGGTTTAGGGAATAATTGCTTGAATAAATGTGGGGGAATTATAGGATATAGTTGGTTTTTTGAGTTAGCAATATCTCTCCTCTACATCTTACCTCTTCTAAACTTGATCTTTTTCTAAATTAAAAATAATAAAAAAGAAAAAGGAAAAAATAGAAAGAGAAAAGAAAAAAAGAGAGAAAAGAAAAGAGAAAAGGAAAAAATGAAAATGAAAACGAAGGAAGAGAAGATAAGCAGAAATTGAAAAAAAGAGGAAAGACATAAAAGGGGGAGTGCTAATCTTGTAATTGAGAGGAAAGAATTGAGTGTGTTATGCTTTATTGTTCTACATTGTTTTACATTCTCAATTTGTTATGTGGTTTTAAACTATGATTTTCCTTTTTCCTACCCTTAGCCGACCCCATTAAAGGCTCATCTTGGTTTTGTATGAACCCATAAGTTTTGATAGACTTATCAGACCTAATGTTCCAAGACCTAGATGCTTGCTTAAGCCCATAAATGGACCTCTGCAGTTTGCATACCTTATGCTCATTACCTGGCTCAATGAATGCTTCTGGTTGAGCCATATAAATGGACCCCTCAAGATTCCCATTAAGAAATGCAGTCTTGACATCCATTTGCCATATTTTATAATCGAAATAGGATCCTATGGATAAAAGAATTCTGATGGACTTAAGCATGGCAACCGGAGAAAATGTCTCCTCATGGTCTATACCCTCCTTTTGAGTATAACCTTTAGCTACCAATCTAGCTTTAAAGGTCTCTCCCTTTTCTTCTGATCCTTTTTTCCTTTTGTAGATCCATTTACACCCTATGGATTTTACATCTACTGGTAGATCTACAAAGATCTAGACTTTATTTGCGTACATGAAATCTATTTTCGATTCTATCAGCTTGAGCCATTTTTCTACATCAACATCATTAATAGCCTGTGTATAAGTAATGGGATCTGTTTCTTCTTATTTTGAGATGGATATAATGCCTTCTACTAGACCTAGATACCTGTCTAGTTGTCTCACAACCGTCCCACTACATCTAGCCATTACTTGATGTTCAGGTTGCTCTTCCGATTCAACACTTGAATCCATTTCGACATCTTGTTCTGCTATATCCAAATCAACTCTTGGTTTGGACGAAATAGTTAACTTTTTTAGTACTAATTCACTTCTCCCTTTGTAATTTCTCACAAACTCTTCCTTTAGGTAGGTTGCATTTGTCGACACAAATATCTTCCTGTCTTGAGGACTATAAAAATAGTACCCACTAGTACCCATAGGATATCTTACAAACAAACATACTTCTGACCTTGGTTCCATCTTTGTGGCTTTAGGCATTAGAACATGGGCTAGTGATCGGCCGCTCAGTCAAGTCTTTAGATTACTTCCTTGGAAACTGAATCAAAAACTTAATTCCAAGGATTGTAATGTAGTATGTAACCTTGGGTTGTCTCACTTAATCGAAACCTAGCGCAAATGGTCTAAGCTAGCCTAATTGTCAAAAATGCAAGCTAAGTTGATAAAAATGGGGGTTTGGATCATTGGTAAAATTAAACAAAATTGAGCTTAATGGAAGAGAAAAAAAATATATGAAAAGTTATTTTTTGGATTTTTGGGAAAATGAAAGGTGAAAGCTCAAACAATGTTCAAATATGTTAAAATCCCCTTTAAAATGAGCTTTAGCTATCATAGTTCAAAACAAATCTTTAGGGAGTGAAATTCAATAAGTTTTCGAATGATAAACCTTAAAGAACTCTTCAAATCCAAGGTTTTAATCAATGAACTCCATTTCTTAAAACCTTGTTGAATGCATCTTAGTATGTGTAATGGACAAGTTAATGCAAGTGGTCAAATTGGATCAAGTGTAATCTCAATATGAAACACAACTAGGCAGATAAAAGAGGATTTACACTATCACCAAAAAGACATATATGAAACATCATATAATAAAGCTCAATGTTCTACATTAACCAATCCATCACACAATGCTTAGTTCAAAACTTGATTAAACTCTAATCAAGAAAATCCAACTACAAAGCATAAATCCTAACTCAGAAATTCAAAACAATGTAGTCAAACAATAATTAACTACTCCCTTTTTGAAGCCCATGAACTCAAGCCATCACTACATCTTTAAGAAGAAATGGTGCCTAGCCAAGCATCACTCCGGGAGCACTCACAACTGTAAACATACCCCTAGCATCCATGGTAGCAGCAACGAATTGATAAGACCGATAATGAAGCGTAATAATATATGAAGGATGAGAATCGAGAGAATGTATGGTGGAATGTTAGCCTCCTTTTATGTGAAAAAATCGTGCTACATAACCTAATTTGGCATGATTTTAAATGTTGGGTTGCGGGTCGGGTTGGAACAGTAAGAGATTTTTCCAAATATATTTAATTTTTTTGATGTTTCACCGCGGCGTACTTTTCCCGAAAGCTTTTGTGCATTTTCTGGATCTTTTGCTGCGGCGAACTTTTCCCGAAAGGTTAGGCTAGATTCCTCGCTCTTTGCCCTAGTGACAGATGGGCTCGCCGCGACGAACTTTTCTCGAAAGGTTTGTTCTTTATTTCAGCACATTGACTCCCTTCTCCATGAGGTTCTTACAATCAAAATAGCAATTTGCAGTATCAATTATTCTTAGAAAAATCAAGGGATGCAATTAGTACCAATTGGGACAATTTTTACTATCAAATTACATAAAATAATAGTACACACTCAAGGATTAAATTAAGCACTAAATCAAGAATTAGAAGTTTAAAAGCATAGTAAAGGTTATTAAAGTGTTGCCAATTTAAATAATAAACTTGGGCTCAATCAAATTCCCCCACACTTAGACCTTTTTAGTCCTGGACAAAGTTTATAAGAGTCAAAGAGATCAAGTGTGAAAGAAAAATTTCGACCATGCTTAAAACAATAATAAGAAATTGGCAAAAGTCACTTTCTCATAAATCAACCAAAGCAGACTGAAAGAGTGCTAAGAAAATAAACAATATAAGAGTTTAATTTAAGAGATTGAATAAAAGAGATTTCACTCAAGGTAAGGTGTTTGCTCTCATCTCACTTGTGTTTAGGGACATTTTCACTCTAAAATCTGCTTAGTCCATTCTCTACCATAAGCTTGTAATAATCCTACTTATCCACAACAAGAACTATAATTTTGAAAATCAAAAGGACTTTTCAGGGTTGTAATGTGCGGAAGGCTAGATGAAATGGATGGAATGAATAAAGAAAGAAATAGTGTGAACACATACACTAAAATTGTGAAATGGATGTCAACAATTAAACAATATTGACATTTTTTCTTTTCAAAAATAACACATACAGATATATATATATATATATAAACTGAAACTGCTTGTGCTCTTCTTCTTTTTTTCTTTCTTTTCTTTTCTTTTCTTCTTTTTTTATGTTCCTTTTAGAAGACACACCGGTTTTTTTTTGAAAAACAAGGAGAAAATGTAAAATAAACTGTTGACACCATGTAAGGATGCGTGCATGTGCTCATAAATAACGGTTCAAGGGGCTAGCAAGGGATGGATGTTTGTGGGACTGTGTTTGGGTCAAAGGGTTTAGAAAGAACGCCTCTATCATGTCATCGAAATTCTAGCTCATAAAGCTTTGATTAAGAATTGAAACAAGTTCTAGAGAGCTATGAAGTAAGCAGATACACACATGAATGAAAAATAATTAGGCCCAAATATCCTTCCAACAAGGGTAACATCTCCATGAATAGTCTTAAGTCTTAAAAACATAAAGTATTTTCAAAAACTCAATAATGACTTTGAAACTTATAAATTCTTTGACAAACAAAAGTCGCAAAAGTCGAATGAGGAAGAATTTTAAATTAAGGGAAATTAAAACAAATTGGCCTGCAACAATGTGATGCTGCGGCGAAGAGTTCGTTCGTCGCGGCGAACGTGTCAAATGATCACTGCCGCGGCGAAGAATGAAGCTCGCCGCGACTAGAAGTGAATTTTTAGCCACGGTGAAGACACAGTACATCGCGGAGAAAATGGTAGAAACTCAATTCCACAAGCACCAAGTTTAAAATTTTTTACACTATGCATAATTGACAAACACAAACATATATATATATGGCCTACAATGAAGAGTGGAAAAGCTCCCCCACACTTAAAAAATATATTGTCCTCAATGAAAAATAAATCTAATACAGTTAGGCAGTAAAGGGCAAAGTGAAAGTGGAAGTGGCATAAGAATAAAATGGAGGGATAAAAAGAAATTAATATATTAATGATTGACTAAAAAGAAAGCAGACTGTACAAATGTAGCTGAATATCCCACTAATAAATGAAAATTACAACAAAAAGAAAAGACAAAAAGGAATGCACTCAAACTAATCCTTTGTGGAATCTTCCACGATCGCTGAAGGGTCGGCCCCTGATGTGCCAGCACTGTCAAAGGAATCACCGACTGTCGGAGGGAGTGGGAAGTGGAGGTGCACGACAAGCAGTTCATCAATCTGCCAATGATACCAGCGATCTTGCTCCATTCGGGCTTCCATGCAGAGAAGGGTCTCTTGTAGAGCATCCACCCGGTGAGCAGGTGACGGCCAAGCGAGCTGCTCATCCGGGACAGGGTTAGGTGGAGCGTCCTCGCAAGGCAAGGACTTGGAATTGGAAGCAACAACAACAGGAGGGGAAGTGGGCTCGAGAGGGGGTAGGGGTGGGAGGTGAGGGGATGTTGGAGGAGGCGGGAGGCAGGGTTGTTTGGGGTGCACATACCGAAATAACAGGACCGGGTCAAGATAGCAATCCGTATCATATCCTTACACATTATGGGCCCATAATATGTCGGTGATGAGATGAGGAAAGAGGACAGAATGGATGAGTTTTGCTGTGGTGATGGAATCACAGAGGGCGGAGGCGATGGCGGTAGCTATATCGTCCGGGTGACCGGTCATGAGGAGATACAAATATAAAGCTCATTGTTTGGTTATGTATGCCAAGTGAGAGGTGGGGAGGATGTTGTTGCAAATGAGGTGGAGCCAAGGATGGGCCTCAAGGCAGAGGTCAGAACGCTTAAGATAGTGTTGATAAATACGAGGCTGATGCCATGCGGCACCCTCAGGATAGAGGGTATGCAAGACATCATCCCAAGGGTAGTGATGGATAAGCTGCTCATAATGGCAGCGGAGGATGGGGGCAGGTCGTAATGCTCGCGGATAGTAGCGGCGGTGAACGGGGTGGGGACAATGACATCCCAAAAATTAATTTCTAGGTGCCATTGAGGCAGGCATAGGTGTAGGAATGATGAATGAATGGTCTCTAGGGTGAACTAGTCCCGTGAGTTGAGAATTGATGATTTGCCGGACAAAAGGATTATTATGTGGAGTTAATGGAAAGGAACGCTCTTTTAGGATTGGCGTAGCATCTATCTTCTTAGCTATTTCAGTATAGGCAGGGTCAAATGGCTGAGAAGAAGGAGCTAAAGAATGGGATGGGTGGGAGGAGTGAGATGGGTAAGAGGATTGGGTGGAGTTGGAGGAAAGGGAAAAGTTGGAGGAGGGGGAAGAAGAGCTGTGGGATGCATTCTTGGTTCGAGGCATTGTCCTGTAGAAAACAAGAAAAATAAACACACGGATAAACAAAGTTAGTTAAACATCAAAATCTAAAGCTTCGCCGTGACGAAGTGGGTCTGTTGCTGCGGTGAAAAATTGTGCGTCCCACGTCATGGAGAAATAGGCCTTTCGCTGTGGCAAAGAATGACAATCTTCCACGCTTTGTTTCACTGTGGCGAGCTAACCCTAATCTACAGAAACTTGAAAGAATGACAATGAAATGGAGAAGAAAGGACTTACGAAGGAGGTCAAGAACGGGATGACCACAAGCAACACACGAGGATCGGTGAAAGGAGATGATCATGAAGGCAAGGAGACGAGCTTTGGAGATGCCGCGGAAAAGTTTGAATAGGATAGGAGAAAATGAGAGGGAAAGAAGGGGGTTAGTAGGTGAAGGAGGAGGGAGAGGTGAAATGATGAAAAAACGAAAGGCATATGAAAGGGTAGAAGAACGTTAAGGGTAAAATGAGATTTCATGATAAAACTTTTGTCGAGATCGCCTTTTCGCCGTGACGAAGTTAAGGGTAAAAGCGAGATTTCATGATGAAACTTTCGCCGAGATTGCCTTTTCGCCTCGACGAAGGCATTCACCGCGACAGAAGAATCAATTTTTACGCCGCGGCATGGTTGCATACCACTGTTCACCGTGACAAAAAATTGATTCACGTCGCGGCAAAGATGCTTGAGAGTGTAGTGCCGCAGTGACTGATGAGTTCGTCGCGGTGAAATAATTAATTCACGCTGCGGTGAAGGTTCCATGCCGCGGCGTAGAATTCTCGAAGCACAACAAGAGAGAAGACATGAAAAATTCTAAAGGATACTCATCTCCTTTTCTAGTCTTTAACCACTTCAACACAACATGCAACCCATATTTTACACCAATTTCCTTGATCATAAGAGACGTGTCATGCATCCACTAAAATGTAAAATTAAAAAGGGAGGATGAATTATTGAAACAAAACAACTGAACCTAAATCCTACGAAAAACTAAATGTAATCCTACTGATTAAGTTCCTCCCCCACACTTAACCAACATACTTATGCATAACAATGTCATCTCATTTTCAATCAACATGCACTAGTACGTTGTAAGTGAAAGAAGAAAAACAACCTGGTGTTTAAGGTGGCTCCTTCAGCTCCTGGAGTACGCTTTGATCAAAGCCATTTTGTGGCAAGGTAACTCGACCACTTTCCCATTCTGTGCTACCATCCTCACCTAGTAGTCCAGCTGAAACATCAGCAAAAAACACTTCCTCCAAGGAATCATCAGTTAATGGGTTCATCGCTCATTCAAATTGAATGCATGCATCATCAACAACTGTATCAAGCATATTAACTCCTAGAAGTGAATAGTCCTCATGGGGGTGCTTCATAGCTTCATACATATTGAAGCTTACTTGTTGATCACTTACCTCCATGGTGATCTTACCTTCCTTCATGCTGATCATAGTACTAGTTATTCTTAAGAAGGGTCACCCGAGAATTAAGGAAGTATCCTGCACAACTTTAGAAGACATATCAAGTACATAAAATCAGCAGGAAATACCAAACCTTTAACCTAGACCAAGATGTCTTCAATAATGCCCACTGGATGCCTAAATGATCTATCAGCCAATTGTAACACAACAGATGTGGGTTGCAAACTCTTAACCCCTAATGATTGATAGATAGACTCGAGCATCACATTAGTTGCCACCCCCAGATCTAGCAGGGCTCTTCCTATGGTGACTTTCCCTACGGTGTATGGAATGGTAAAAGATCCAGGGTCTTGACACTTGACAGGTATTTAAAGTTTAAACAGGGTAGACACATTCGAACTCACTTGGACTCTCTTATTGCGCCTGAACTTCCTCTTGTTGGTGCACAAGTCCTTGAGATATTTAGCATAGGTCAGAACTCTTTTCACCAAATCAAGCAAGGGAACATTCACCTCTACTTTTCCAAACAGATCAATGATATCTTTTTCATGCTTAATCTCAGTCATACGCTTGCTCATTAAATATGAATTTGGAAAAGGGAGGTGTTGAAGATTTACCTCCTTACTTTGGCTTCATGCTTGCTTGATTCCTCATGCTCAGCTTTGTTCTTGGAACTTTCTGAAGTAGCTCCTTTGTCTTTGGATGCAGACTTCCTTTATTTCAATAAGGTCTTTTCCTTGACACTTTAAGATTTCTTGATTTTTTTCCTTTGGTAGAGGTGCTTCTTTACTCTCAATTTCCTCATCGCATCCTTCCTCTTCTTAAGTATCAAAGCTCACTTGTTTCCCACTTCGCAAGGCAATTGCATTCAGACTTTTTGGATTCATTAACGTATTAGACGGAATTGTTCCACTACTTCTTGCTTAGTTCTAGCTCAAATTGTTGGATAATGGGGTCACATATGAGTTTATATTTTCTACCTTTATTTCCCATTGCTACATTCTCTTATTTAAAGCATTGAACCGAGCAGCTGTCTTAGAGGAATCTTGCTGGATGAGAGTAGTTGGTGCATTGAATTGATTAATGTTAGAATTCCTCTCTTCCTTCATCAAAGTCATTATGTTTTGTAGCATTTGATTGGTGTCCTCTTTGGTTGGAACAATTAGAGCTTGCTGCTGGTTGGGGAACTGGTTAGTGGAAGGTTCAGCTCTTCCTCCATGTTGAAATCTACTTGGAGCTCTACCCTCTTTATTTCTCCAACTAAATCTAGGATTAGCCTTTCATCCCTCATCATAAGTGTTGGAGTAAGGGTCCCATTTCTGGTTGGTCCTCCCTGGATATACTGTGGACACCTCCTCATACTGTCCTGGGCATACACTTGATATATGCATAACCAACCCACAAGTATCACAATTGGGTGTGGTAAGATCCATTGAAGATGATGGGCTTTGCACATTCAAGTTCTTCAATTCAGCAGTGATGAAAGATAATTGCGATGTGATTCTATTTTCCAAGGAGTCCACCTTCAAGTCCAAACTTTCCATTCTCTTAGCTTGAGCTGTTAAAGCTCCTAGTTCATGCACTCCTCTGGAATCTCTCACACTATACTATTGATGATTTAAAGCCATCTTCTTAATCAAATCCTATGCTTCCGAAGCAGTAAGATCAATCAAAGATCCTCCTGATGCCGCATCCAACATACCCTTATCTTGACTCTTCAACCCACCATAAAAGTACTGCACTAACTGCTTATTAAGTATCTGGTGATGGGGGCATCTGGACAGTAGGCCTTGGAAGCGATTCCAATAGTCATAAAGAGACTCATCATAATCTTGCCTTGCTGAATAAATCTCCTTCCTCATCGATGAAGTCCTGGAAGCTATAAAATCGTTTTCTAAGAAAGCCTTCCTCAAATTGGTCCAGCTATGATAGGCATTCGCCATATGCCTTAGGGGGCTCATGTACCACTCCCGTGCCTTTCCTTTCAGGGATAGATGGAAAACCTTCCATAGAACTTGGTTTAATGACGCTTCCACTGGCTTCATACTTTGACAGATCATAGACAAGGATTATAGGTGCATGTATGGATCCTCTCCTGCCAAACCATGAAATTTAGGAAGGGAATTAATCAATAAGCCTTTTGCTTCAAAATTAACATCAAATTTAAGGCAAGCAGCAGTAAATGGGTCATAGTTCACATCAAAAGTTGACGCTTCCCTAATAGTTCTACGTCTTCGATTCCTATTGTTCTCTCCAACTCTCTCATGCTCTCCATTTCCTCCATTATCACCATTTCTAGGTTTGTTTGTGTAAAAATTAGGATTCTGCATAAAAGCGGGATTTTCAGCCATGATTACTCTTTCTCTAGACTCAGTCTCACTAGTTGGCTGATTCGACTCCTCTTCCACAACTACCCGTCTTGTTTCTTGTTCTTTCCTTGATAGCTTGCAAATTCAACATGTTTTTGGTCATTTATCCTTTGCTTATTTGAAACTTATTGTGTTTAATTATGAGATTCTACTTAGTTTTTCTCACTTTGATTAGGGGCAATTGGTATTGATGAAAAGGAA
>JANKOE010384746.1:0-11550 GCA_026284465.1 Erythroxylum citrifolium | reverse complement strand
CAAATATCTAGTTTGACCACGTTATTTATTTTAAGGGGAGATACCTGAGGCTCCATTAGGGTGCTAAAAGTCAGCTGTATTCAGAGTTTGAGACATTCCTCAACTTCATCAGCCATTGAACCGGTTGCATTTAGTGGTAACTTACATTACTATATTTATTATTGTGCTCTTGTGAAGCCACTATCTGATAGAACTCAATGAGATTTGGATGAATTAGTGTAAGAAAATGAATAGAATGGATCAAAAATGGTCTCCTTAATTCAATATTGTGTATTAGCATTTTGTAAGTATCTATTCGGTTACAACAGAAGTAAAAGCAAGCCTATATGAGGGGCTGCTACCTCCCTAGCTCTATTTTCACTCTCGTGTTCAACCATGTCCCTCTTTCGTGCCATTCCCGTCCTTTTATATATCTTCCTTTTCCAATTATTAGATGACACCTGTCTCCCTTTAGTAACGAACTCGTGCTCTGGTTCACCTGCTTCTTCTTGCGCCTACTGTATACGAATGCCATTCTAACTCTATCAATACTCCCCTCCAAAGCCCACACCTTGTTCTCAAGGTGGAAGGTCGGAAAATGCTCTTCAATTGTAGCATATGATTCCCATGAATTCTCAAATGTCGGTAGATCTTGCCATTGAATCAACACCTCATTGTTCCCATTCGCATCTTTTCTGATTTCCAAAATCATGTCTGGTTGTAAATCTAGCTCCCACTTATTTGTCAACTGTTTAGGTAAGGATTGTATCTGCACAGGATTAGGGGCAATTTTCTTAAGCAATGACACGTGAAACACAGAATGAACCCTGCTATACTCTGGTAACTCCAATTGATAAGCAACCGCTCTAATCCTTTCAACAATTGAAAAGGGACCATAATATTGGGGGCTAAGTTTCTCATTCAGTTTTCTTGCCAATGACCTGAGTTTATATGGTTGGACTTTCAAGTACACATTTTCTCCTATCATATATTCCACTTCTCTTCGTTTCTTACTTGCTTGTGTTTTAATCCGGTTCTGTGCCTTCAATAGATTTTCTCGTAATTCATTTATGACTCCATTCTGTTCCTTTAGAAGTCTATCCACTTCTTCCATTGCTGACAGCTCTCTTGCATAACCGAGCAAGGTAGGTGGGGACTGACCATATAAGGCGAAGAAGGAAGAAGTTTTTGTAGAACTATTATAATTGGTGTTGAACCAGAATTCTGCTCAACACAACCATTTAGCCCATTGCTTAGGCTTACTTCCTGTAAAGCAGCAGAAATATGTTTTCAAATATCTATTGGTGACTTCCGTCTGCTCATCTATTTAGGGGTGATAGGTTGAGCTAAACTTTAACTAAGTGCCTACTTGCTTAAACAACTCTGGCCAGAATCTACTCATGAATGCACTATCTCTATCTAACACTATCGAGGCAGGGAACCCATTTAGCTTCATGATTTCTCTAATAAATAGTGCTGCTACGTTAGGAGCAGAAAAAGGATGGGCTAATGGCAAAAATTGGGCATGTTTTGTAAGCCTGTCTACTACTACCATGATGGTATCCATTCCTTTGCTCTTCGGTAGTCCTCCTATGAAATCTATAGATATATCTTTCCACACTTTTGTTGGAACCGGTAGAGGTTGTAGTAGGCCTATAAGAGATAGTGCCTGGTACTTGTTTCGGTTACACACTTCACAAGCTTCCACGTATTTCTTAATGTAATTCCTCATTCCTTCCCAGAAAACTAGTCCCAACACTCTCTTGTAAGTGCGTAGGAACCCCAAATGCCCTCCCATTGGTGAGTCATGCAACTCTTTCAGAATAGTCGGTATCCTACTTGATGTTTTAGGTAGAACTAGCCTATTCTTATAATACAATCTGCTACCCTTAGTAGCGATCATAGGCAGGAGCGGATCTAGAATTTTTTTTGAGTGAGGGCAAAATTTAATAGGGACAAAATTTTATTTTTAATGAAGGCAAAATTTTAATAGGAGTAAAATTTTATTTTTTTATGAGGGCAAAGCTTAAAATAATAATTTTTTATAAGGAATTTGTTGGAGGCAATGGGGGCCTCATTGTAGATTCGCCCTGATCATAGGTATAATTGAATAATAGCATTAAGAATCAAGAACCAATGAGCAAGTGAAATACATGTACGACATGCAATCAATCAAACGAATATCTTCTTAGAATTTTCCAACTCTAAGGTAGAGAAGTTAATCCTAATTGCTACTTATGATTACCGAAACTGAACGTTATATTCCGTTAATCTAGCGATTGAACCAATTAATCTCTAGTTGCGCAGCTAGAAACCAATAAATCCAATTAGAAAGAAAAGATCTGAAGATATCCAATGTTTATTAACAACATAAAAAGTATCTGAAACATCTCACCATAATAACGTGTAACATGGATCTCCTAAACCAAGATAAGAAAATTAGCTACTCATAATTGAATTGAAAACAAAGGAAATAACAAAGCAATAAGTCTCTATCCCTGGTTCTTTAATGAAAGAAACGAAAATCCTAATTAAAATATACAGAAACGTAAAAACAAGAAAACTAGAAAAGTGCAGAAACAAAAATCCTATTCTAAACCTAAGCTAGCTTGCGTCAATCACCAACTCTCGCCCTTTTATGCTTATCTCTTCGCTATCTTCTCTTGATTCTGTCCAGATTAGGTGCTCTTCTAATTTCGGTAGGTAACTTCTTGAAAAGATGGGAAGAGAATCTTTAAAGATTGTGTTTTACTTGAAATCAACTTCTGGAATTTTATCTGCAGATTCCAGATTCCGTCCTTAGGCGTGCCCACGCTTTGTCTCTGAATTTCGACCAAATTGGGGATTTTGGATTTCTTTCCTTCTTTTGCATCTTTTTGATCCTATTTCATCCCTAAGGTGTTGAAAACCATCTATAAACAATTATAGGATAATTCCATTAATTTCAGATAATAATTTCCACACCTTAACAATAATTACGTCCAAAATAAGTGCAATTTAATGACTTAACAGGAAATCTCAGAACAAAGGTCGTGGCATAGGAGATCAACCATTATTTCTACAATATTGGAGGCTAGGCTTTGAAATGGGTATAGAAGTTATCGAAAATATCCCACTGTGGGCTCCCTTCTATAACATGTCGATGGAATTGTGGAAAGTAGAGGGGTTGAGCTATGTTGCCAGTTATTTAGGCAAACCAGTTGGCATGGACTCTTAGACCCTGCAAATGGAACAAGTAGGATATGCAAAAGTTTGGAATATTACGTGAAAACCTGTCTATAATGAGCTTGAGGGAGAATGGGGAGTTGGTCAAGAAGATGATACCACTGTCATACCCTGAAAACCCAACGATACTAAAAATTCGCAACCAATAGGACATATCTTCCATATGGTTTAACGTGGGAACTTGTAGAACTAGAATAATCTGAATAGAGAGGAGGTGGGCCAAATGAGCAAAATGAACAACCAATGGACAAGTGTGGAGAGAAACCTGATGGATGTCATCGTGGTACTAGATAACCTTTGAGCCAGGGATAAGTGAGATGCTCAGAGGAGGGCCAACACATTAGATCTATTACTTATAATGAGGAGCAAATTTCTATTATGGGCAAGGATGCCCCTGAGCTAACGATACAGATGGAAGACGAACAACAACTTAAGGGGGAGGCGATCCAAACTGATAATGCAGCTATTGTCTCCAATCCATATTGTTCTATTGATAAGGAGATTCCATCTGTTAAAAGACCACTTACAATTCAAATTTCTACTACAAGGCCGAGTGTGACAAGGAAAATAGGTAAGAAAAAACATAAAGGGGGTGATATCCCCATAATGTCTTTTCTAATATAGAATACATGGGGTCTAACGATCCCCAAAAAAGGGCTCTAACTAATGAGCTTATTAAAGAGAAGAAGCCTGTATTGGTAGGCTTGATTGAGACCAGAATTAGAGATCTGGATGTGTAAACTGAGGTTGGTTAAGAATGCGTTAAAAAGTTTCATACGTAGCAAAAAGTAGGATATTTCCTTTTTGAAACTACAGGTGCAACAGACTCAAGCAGAGTATTACTCCAAATCGGATGATGTAACCTTAAAGGTGAAGGAAAGAAATCTGCTTAAGAATTATATGAGTACTGTGGGACTACAAAATTCCTTCCAAAAGCAAAAAGTTAGGGTGAATTGGTTTCGAGAAGGAGATACAAATTCTAAGTTTTTCAATGCGATAGTTATGGCAAGACGTAATTCGAACCGAATAGTTAGATCATAAGATAACAATGGGCATTTGAAATATGAGATCACGAGGGAGATGGAAAAGTCCTATTTTGCTAAGTTGATGGTCTTGAATGTATAAATTGCCCTTGACCAACATGAAGCGCATTCTAGAAGGAGCTACAAAGTAGGAGAGGAAGGTTGAACTGATTGCTCTAGTGTTGGAGTAAGATATCAATAAATCTTTCTTCCGTTTACATCCATTGAAAGCCCCAGGTTCGAATAGCTTCTCTGCAGAATTTTTTCAACAGACGTGGAACATCACTTGACAATTTATATACAGTAGTTTTGTTGGAGTTCTTCCAAAGCGCCAATTTGTTGAAAGAGCTGAACAAAACATATCTTTGTTTGGCCCCTAAGAAAAACACTCGATGACTTTGGAGGAATTTAGACCCATTTCTTGCTGCAATGTTGTAATAGCTAAAATGATGGCGGATAGTCTAAAAAGGGTTATTGCGAATATTGTTGATGCGAATCAAGGAACTTTTATTCCTAGTCGTCAAATTGGGGACAACATATTAACTATGCATGATCTGATGGAAGATTACGCTTTTGGGAGACCCATAAAGAGTTGTATGATAAATATAGACTTCTATAAAGCCTATGATACTGTTAACTGGAGTTTCATTAAGACCTTCATGGAAATTCTAAAGATGCCTTCTAGCTTTGTTAATTAGCTTATGGAATGCATCCAATCACCATCCTTCAGCGTGCTAGTTAATGGAGTCCCATCCATATTGTTTATCAATTCTAAGGGTATTCGTCAGGAAGACCCCCTCCCACCATACATTTTCACCTTGATTATAAAGGGCATGTCCAGGCTCCTAAGATCGCTTACGGCTTCAAATGGAAATTTCCAATATCACCATAAATGCTCTGCACTCAAACTCACCCATCTCAATGCATTCACTAAAGATATTCTTGGAATGGTCAAGACTGCGGATAAATATGGAGAAAAGAAGCATGTATGTTTTAGCATATGTGCAAAATGCTAGAGAGTTGAGTAGAGTACGGGATTAACTCTCCACCCTCTTCTATAAGATACCTAGGAGTGACCATTACTTCTGCAAAGTTGAAGTATGCAGGTTGTTGACCTATTCTGGAGCATATCAAATCCAAAATTATGTTTTGGCAAAACAGATTTTTATCCTACGCAAGTAGGATCACTTTGATTATATCGATATTGATGAGTCTCTAGATACACTGGTTAGCACATACAGTACTACCAAAGAAGATCATCAAGGACATCAATAAGTTGTTAAAAGCATTCTTATGGTCAGGAAGAGATGAATTAGGCATAAATGCTAAAGTCAAATGACAAGATGTAGCATCTTTGAAGGAATAAGGGGACTCAACATCCAATCTACTGCTACAATGTAAAAAGTATTAATTAGCAAGAGGGTTTGGTGACTATTCTCATATAAGGAAGCTCTTTGGACAAAATGGGTTATTGTTGTTTATCTTCAAGGTAAAACTTTCTGGCAAATTACAATGTCCAGACAGTACTTTGAAGTGAATCACACGTTAAAACAATACTTAATAATTATATACAGATGCACAAGAAGGGGGGGTTGAATTGTGTATCCTTTTCGTTAATCCCCTTATAAAAATCGTTCGTTAAAAGAAACTTGTTCCTTTTACGAAAACTACTAAATATCAAAGTTATAGAGAGTTTTAGAAAACTTGTCTAAAACAGTAAACTCTAAAATTAAAAGATAAGAGAGATTGAGGTTGAGAGATTTCGACACAACAATTTTTATACTGGTTCACCCTAAACTGTGGGCTACGTCCAGTCCTCAGATGTCTTTCTGAGATTTCACTCTCTCAAAAACTTTACAAGTATTCTTTATTTCCGAGCCTTTTCAGGTCTCTTACAGTCGGTATTCTTTCTCACTTAGCCTCTTCAGGCTATCTGCACTACTTTCAACTGAAAGGAATTTCGAGCTTTGATACAGAAAAAATAGCTCTAGATATTTCGCACAATAATATCTCAATAATCGCTAAGCTTGTGAACTTTTGTAATTTTTCTAACTTCTGCAATCTTCGACTCTGACTTGTATTTATAGTCTTCGTCTCCAACTGCTTCTTGAGTCTTTAAAGAAACGGTTATTCAGTTGAGTTCTGTAACTAACTCAAACTGATGCGTCTTTTGATTCTTGCGTCTGCTTTCTTTCCGTCTGTTTTTTACTTAAGCTTCCGTCTGCTTTTCACTTAAGCTTCCGTCTGCTTTTCACTTAAGCTTCCGTCTGCTTTTCTTTTGCGTATGCTTTTTGCTTTGGCTTTTGCCTGCTTTTCATTTTAGCCTCACTATTTGTTTTTCATCAAAATCATTTAGTAAAGTCATTCTGACTTAACAACATCCTACTACTATAGAGTATATACCCAAACATCCAGAGGACATTCAAGCACATATCCTATGACAATGATATGTTAGAGCAAACATAATCTCTTAAAAGGCATCATAAAAAATATACAATAATGAAAACATCAATGCTTCATTTCATTCATTAACAAAAGTTTACATGTAGTCATTGAAACAAATATTTACAATCCTTTATACAAAAGCTCTATATGTCAAAGAAACTACAAGATACAGTCTATAACTCTTCTGATGTCAAGTGACAGACCTTTAAGCCATAACTTAATCTAAAATGTTCCTCTAGACAATCTTAGGAACTAGGTCTCCTATCTAGTACCTAAAAAGCTACGTTGCAATTTTTGATGAGTTTTGCAAACTCAATGAGTGAACCATCATTGATGATCTCACTCAGGTAAAATACATAAATATCAAACAACCAACCAATTTCACAAACATTCTTTTAGAACATGAATAACCCAATCAATCACATTATCACGACATATCACTTTATTATCACAATTTCAGAAAAGATTTCATGATCATATATTTCATAATCATAAGTATACAAATGCATATGCATATGAGATTGCAGATTTGTTATTATTTGTTGTGACCGAGCGCCTTTCAGATACAGATATAGATACAGGTACTGGCCTATTGGGCTCAATCAGATACAGAAATCACAGAGCAAAGCTTTATGTGTAGAATTCTAAACATAAAGCTCTTTCAGACTGACTCCTCAGATCACAACATCTTTATCTGAACATGCATTTTATGAAATGCATCAAATAACAAAATATGCCATGTATAGCATTCACTTTTAATGTACAGACAGGATCTCATATTCATTGGACCTAAGTCTGGCATTCAACTTTCATTGAGTATACAGATATCATTCAAAATTCAAATGCAAACAGAACACTTCTAATACATTCCTGAATATCAAACTCCTCGGCCCATTAAAGTTTGGAATTTACAAACAAATCACAAACAGTTCAATAATTGGAAGTTAAACACAATAAATCAGTCCTAGGAAGATCATCTAGGTTGACTCATGGTACGCTCCAATTTATGCTATTGCTTGGATGGTCCGGAAATGTCCAAATAGCATCCGAATTGAGCATCTAAAATCATGTAATTCACACATAATTCACATTACAAAGTCGATCAATCAAATACTTATTTTTTTTGGCACATATATACATATGTCACGTTCAATGTATGCCCAATGACTATTCCATGTATGTTTTCTTTATTCACATCTCATGATCATTCATACTTCAAAAATCATATAATTCATGCTTTAAAACTCATAAATGTCTAATTTGTACTTAGGTTTACACCTCAATAATAAAAGTTTATTCTAAGTTCATTACTCAATCATGCACTAAGGTTTATAGCTCAATACACTTGATTATTATAACATCAATTGATCATTACCATTCCTATCATAGTGAATTAAGGTGATAATGAATTTTTTTGGAGAGGAAGGGCAATATGTGAGTAGCTTGTGGTTCAAATTTCAAGTCAATCAGAGGTCCGGAGAAGAAGTTATGGTCAAAAGAGTGAAGGGTGTTCAAAGTTGTCAAACAGCAGTGCACCTTCACTGTCATGATCGTGTCGTGCACTTCCAATTGATCCTCCTCTATTACAATCGTGCTTGTGCACAATCGTGCAACCCTCTAATGTTCCCTTTCTATATCGTGCACTACCTTTTATTCAAGCATCATTCCAGTTTTTCTCAAAATAGTATTTCGGGTCAATTTTTCATGGTCATTTTAACAAGTAAAATGAAGTATTTAGGTAATACATTCTTCTAAAAAAAATGTTACCATATGTCTTAAATTTCTAATGACACTAATTTCATGCAGTTTGGTTTAGTATTCTGCAAGTTATACCTAAATACTGCAGATTGTTCCCAAACTGCGACAGAATTCAAAAACTTAACTTCAAGATAAATTTTTAAGCTCTTAAAGACATAATTCAAATTCAATTCCTTCATGAAAAAATATATCCTTATGTCTCTAGTTTAATCTAAACTTAAAAGCATTCTATTTGGATATCTACAGATCAAGTTATGAACAAAATACCAATGTATGTTCAGTGAAAACATTACAGCCAACATATTCTAGCAATTCCTCTTTCACTTTTCCAGGCTTTTTTACATTTTATACAAAATTAAAACAGCCTCTTTATAGTTCATCAATTATACCTCTATTAGGCCTGAATCATACTCCAATTCTTCATCAATAACCTCTCCTATTCTAGTTCAAAATTATTCAATTAACAGCTCACAATCTAGTCTTTCATGCATCATCAAAAATCAAACCAGAAACTATTACATTATTATGCATATAGTCCTAGTCATTTCTCAATTCAAGCACACCTAATTAACATATTTTATTTGGCATAAATCCGCCTTCATTATACTTCAATTCCACACCTAATTCATCCATGAATCAATCTATATCCCACAGTTTTCATACACCAAGAACAAACATAAAACACATACACCAAGAACAAACATAAAACATCCAAGTTTATTCAACACATTTTCAGCACACTTCATCATCAACATCTCATACATTTCATTCCAATTCAGGCATCATTCTCATACTAATAAACATACCATGAAGATCAGATTTGTTACCTACCTTTTAAGCTTCCAAATTCAGCTGAAAACTTCAGATTAACTAAGCCTCCATTCATGCATGATTCATCACAAACTCAAGGTGAAAATAGGTTAATTTTGGACAACAATATGAAAACCACTTTAAACTAGTTTCTTGGCTATTTTATGAGGAATTAAAATCTAAATTTTCAGTAGTAATTTGAGCAAGGGTTTAACCATAATTCAAAGAGAAGATGGATGCAATTTCGGTGGAGAAGATGAAGAATAAAGGAGAAGACTGCAGAATTTTCCTTGCTGTAACTTTCTTCACTAGGTGCTAGGTATCTTAATTTGGCCAAGGAATTTGTCTTAAGGCATGTATGCCATGTATCAACCTAATATGCTGCCATTTATCCACACTTTAAGTTGCCATATGTCACCAATTAATTATTCCATATGTCACCAATTAATTATTCCATATGTCTTATCATAATTAGTCCCCATGTCTCATAATAATTGTTCCATTTGTCATTTAATTACTAGTCCATTTGTTACTCATTTAACTATGCCAAATGTCACTCAATTATAGGCTAAATCATCCAAATTTTTCATATATCAATTTATCCTATCACTTGGCATTTGTCCTAGTCCAAACGTACATTTAATCCATCAATTTCCCAATCCTTAACATTAATTCCAATTTACTAATTGAAATCCAATCATACCAAAATTCTATACATATTAATTCATAATTCACATCATGATCACTTAACATTTTTCATACCCCGGAATAAGTCAATTGAGTGCATATGCTATCTTTGTAATGTGTTCTAATATCAATTCGTGTATGAATGCTAATGTTATGCATGTATATGCAACACTTAATCTAGGGTTAAACCCTAAGCATAAACCGAAAAATAGGATATCACACAAAAATTGTGATAAGGGAAAAAAAAGAGACTTATACCTTTTGAGTCTTTCAAGTAGGTTTCCACTTTATCATATTAGTCCAAGCAAGAATCATATTCAAAATTTTGCTTCCCAATGTTAAGCTTCAATAAGAACATATAAATCTCAATTATTTGGTTGCATATGAGTAAATCTGTTACTTGTAAACCAATGAACAATTATGAGGAAACAACTAGTCACACATGTATTAAGTCCCTTTTACAAGGATTTTGAATTACTTATATAAATACTAATTGACTTTTTAAAATACAACAATTCTTTGTGCTTCTCTTTCCAATTCACAAGTCATGTATTCGAGAAATTCATAATATCAAAAAATAGTGGCAAGTGATAACAATAGAAGTATTAGAAATTAATGTTTCTAAAATTACATTTAATTAATAAATAATTAAAATTAGTAATTTATGTTGTAAAAAATGAATTAGCCATATGCGGTAAAAAAAACATATGCAAAGTCTAACTTTCCAAGAAATAGATCTTCACTAAAAAATACAAGCAGTGAGCTTGAGCCAAATTCTCAAGGGTGCTCACCAAAAAAATCTTATGAAAAAGGGAGAAGAGGTGTGACATAAAGAGAGGCATAGGCAATACATGAGGAGAGTTAGAGGTGCAACGTAAGGAAAGGCAAACCGCAACGGAAATAGAAGTGGGGGCAGATGGGTAGTAGCTTTTGTTGAAGGCCGGACAAATTCTAGAAGGGTAAGGGCAAATGAAAAAGCAGTCACAGAGGCCAAGGAGGGATAATGGGGAAGAAAGAAATGAATTCGTTCATTTTTACATTTAACTTAGCATAAAACAATATCGTTTTACACTTTATAGAAAACAGTTGGGCTTTAGGCTAGGCTATGTGTTAGGCCTTGCCCTTTTTGCTTAAATTGTTAATTTGGAAAATGTTGTTTGAATTTGTTTAATTGATTTATTATGTTTGGAATTATGGTTTGAAAATTTTAGAATTTGTTTTGATTAGAATTTGAAAAAAAGATGGAATTTAAGTTAGATTTAAGTGTTAGATGAAGTTATAATTAATGTGGTATGTAGGTGGGTTAGAATTAATGAAGTGTAGTAAATGGGATGAGTGTTAGTAGTTGGTTGGCTTGAAACTAGTTGGTTAAAGAGTTAGTTAGGTTAGTTAGAGAGTAACTAAGGGTATAGTTGGAAGAACCTAGTAAGTGAGGGGCAAAATAGGAAGTTCAAGGGATGAAATAAAAAGAAAATAAGAAGAGAGGAGGGAGAGCATTGTCATGGAGAGTGAGAGAAGAGGGAGAGTGCGTGGAGAAGAGAAGAAACGAAGAAGAAAAGAAGAGAAAAAGAAGGAGAAAATCCAAGGGAAATTCGTGGATCCAAGGAGAAATCAAGTTTTAGGT
>JANKOE010384646.1:0-11558 GCA_026284465.1 Erythroxylum citrifolium | reverse complement strand
CAGCTAATACTAAACAGCTAATTTTACCAAACATCAAATGACAAACAGCTAATGCAATCAGCTGGTCAAATCAGCTATCAGCTAACAGCTGATAGAATCAGCTAACAGCTAATGCAATCAGCTGATTGCCAAACAGGGCCTAAGTGTATGTTTCTCAATTGAAGGGATTTTCCATCCTCCAAACATTAAAACAATATAAGGAGATAGAAACTGTTTATTTATCAAATTGTACGAAAACTTCCTTATACAAGTCTCATTTGGGAAACAATCAAAAATTACCCTGCATCCTTGCCTCAATCTCTCTTTCTGCCATTTGACCTTCATCTATATGCTTCAGGTGTGGAAGTAGTAGTTTGAGCAAATATATAGAGTGCTGTTGAATTTGTTCATTACTCAGTTGAATTTTACTTTTTCTAAAGGCTGCAGCCATTAGCATATCATCAAATACATGCTTGAACTTGTAATGTAAAATACCATAAAGCACAAATTCCTAGGTGAAAAACGAACTTTATCCCAAACTTCAGATGGTATCAATATGCAGGCAAGACTTATTATTGCAGTTCCCACGGCAAACTGGACAAGCATCAGCAAATTCATCCTCTGTCATCTTAGGGTACCTATAACATTAAGAACGGAAGACCTTAGTGAATAGTAGTAGCAGTGGAATAACTCAGCAGGCATATACCGGTAGCTGCCTAATAGAAAGTTTGAGGCTATTCACCCTTTAAAGTAATAAAACCTCATAATGTTCATGAAAAGACAATGCGCCATGCATATCAACCTTCTAGCAAACCATTCAGTATAAAATTTTCAGTAATACATAGATCATGCCTGATATACAAGTGCTAATCCGTTAACCGTTTTGTGGGGAAAAAATGTAATAGATTTATTAAATAAAAGGACTTCTATTAAAGAAATAACATAATGATATTTATTTTGTACCAATTCTCCAAACAAGGGGAGCAGAATCGCTTAGTATTGCATTTCTGACACCTGACGACATTCCCTTTATCATTTCTTTGGCATTGATGGCAAATTTGTTGTAAAAATTGACCGGATTAGAGTAGACTCGCAGTTACAATAAGACCGAGGGAATAGTAATGAACACACAAATTTTACGTAGAAACCCCCAAATTAGGGTAAAAATCACTGGCAAGAATAGAAGACTTTTATTATTGAGAAAACCGGAGAATTACAAGGAAAAATTAGACCAAAAATATACAAAATAGTTTTACCTCTCTCTTCTCTCTCTCACCTCACTCTCTTTTTTCTCTTGCAGGTCAAAAAGATGTTTAGTATAGGTTCCTGGAATTCAGATGAAAGTGATAGGTTAGGTTTGTGTGTCGTGAAATGGCGCGTACTCTGAGCCTCAGTCCGAGAATGGTTATCTCCCCCTGCCCCCAGGTATTAGCCTCAGAATCTGCACTGAACCCCATTAACATTGTTAGATCAAAACCTGAAGTATCAATCAAACCGATCTACCAAACCAGTGCCTGCCTAATGGTTTATATGTTTTTGAGGAACTATGTTTTTGAGCACCCAATTACGTTTATATGTTTAATTTTGATTATACATTTCTGTCCACCTATAAGTGGCCCAGTGTATCTGCTCGAGTTATTATTTGGGGATTCAAATGTTAGTTTTCCTTTACATCAAATGCTGACTGTTATTTTGTGCAGGGGTACCTCTTGCGGAATTGAATGTAAAATTCTCTGATTGTCCTGTGAATGAGCGCATATTATGGTAAAGCCTTCTTCAGGTTAGGAACATTTTGGAGATTTTTCACTGCTTCAAGTAAGATTCATTGTTGAAAATTTTCCTTTATTATTTTCCTTTACTCAGGGATACAGTGACAATTGCAAAACTTCTATATTTGATTATCACAGAAGTTGTCTGAGGTGTTTTTGTGATCTCTGTCTTACTTGTTGCCAAGAGATCCGCAATGGATGGCTACAAGATGGTGGGGATGATGTTGCTATGGAGTATGTTAATCTAGGGCTTGATTATTTACATGGCGGAGATCTGAAACCGACGGAACCATCTGCTGTAGTAACTGAGACTCCTTGTGAGGATCCTTCTAAGACAAAAAATAGGTGGCAAGCAAATGAAGACAAAAGCACAGTTGCTCATGTGGGGACGACATTCTAGCAAATGTTTCAGAGTTAGTGAAGACAGCAGAAGATATTACTAAAAGACATGAACTGGACATGGCTGGGACTCCTATTGAAGGATGTCTGTGTTTTAACTCGAATGATCATGTAGAATTGGACATTTTTTTGTTGCTGAAAGCAGCATCTCGAGAAGATTCTAATGATAATTATTTCTACAACCCAAGAGCCGAAGATATCGAAGAAATGGACATTCACCAGTTTCAGCATCACTGGATGAAAGCTGAGCCAGTGATTGCCAATGATGTACTGGAAACTGCAACTGGCTTAAGCTGGGAGCCATTGGTGATGTGACGTGCCTTCTGCCAGATAAAAAAATGACCCCCTGTTGGATGTGAGCGCCATTGACTGTTTGGATTGGTGTGAGGTAAGTGTAGTTATCTGTTATTTGCTGTATAATGGAGAGAAAAATTCATCTGATTTGAATATCTCAAGAGTAGTTTCCTATTTTACAGCATTGACTAGAATTTTACAGCTGTAGTATTAAGCTGTAGAATCCCAAAAATCACGTCAACAGTTCATTTCCAACAGTATATCATCCTAATACAGTTATGTTCCTTAGGCTGACTATTGACCTAAGCATATGATTTAAGTACACAAATAGTGAAGATTATTGTAGAAGATGAGTTCATACTGGTAATCTTGCTAGAAGTGAGATATAAGTTTGTTTAAACAATTCAAAACAATTAAGATATTTTTGGGTTCAGTAGAGCCTAGTTTTTGCTCTCGCAGTTCCCACCATTCTTCGACATGATATGTAATCTGGAACTTATGTTGATATTTCTTCTATTCGGGGCCTCAAGTTGAAGGGTTTGCATGTGGATGCTATACTTTATGTGAAGCAATACATTTAAAACAGGGTCTTTCTATAGGAATGTTATGTGCATTATTCACATATGATATGTGATTTATTGTAGATATGGGTTACTTAACTAGTCTGACTACATATCTTGCTATGCATGGCTGATTTCTCTGAACCGTTACTTTTTTTACTTGCTCTGCTGTCTTGACTTTTGGGGTTTTTCTCCTGTTTTGATTCTTTTTAGTAGATTTCTTCTTTAACTGGGAAGGCCACCATTTTAATTTGATCCGGTGGCTCTTGGTACATATCTGCAATTAAAGAACAACACTGAAAGTCATGTTCACCTTGTTATGAAGAAAGTGAAAATTCACTGTTTCTCTCTCTTAAAGATTGGTAGCCCAAATGGAGAGCAATTGATATGCATCTTTTATTGATGTAATTTAACAATATCTTCTTTTTCTTTTGCATGCTTTACATTTTGCTGTAGTTTTAGAATTAATTGATCTGGAGACTGGTTATTCTTCTGTAACTTCTGTGGCCTCCGACCAAAATATTCTTGCTGGTTTTGATCTTTGAGTATTGATGCTTATTCTTTCTGATATGCAGGGAGACATCAATGTCCACTAATTTTTTGTTGGATACTAAAAGGGTTGGAAGAGAGGCCAAGAATAAGATGCGACTAAGGAGATAAAAATGTGGGCTAACGCTATTTTTGCCACCGGAGAATAAGTTTCAGAATAATCAATATCTATCCTTTAGCAAGTCATTCAGTAGATAATTGTATATACTCATCGACAACTAACAATTGAGGCATCAGGAACACGAGTAATAAGCTTCTAGTTGTCATTTAGCCATAAAGCATTTGTTTCCTCTGGCATAAGTAGCTTCAACCTAAGGTTATGTATAGTCTCAGTTACACTCTTAGGCACAAAATCCAGGTTTGATTAAAAAAAACAAAAGGAGGGAACAAAAGGAGGGGGACATGTGGATATAAGAAACAAAATTTAAAATTAGATGATTGGTACAAAATCGTTTACCTTTCTGTAAAGCAATAGGCCAATTTAGGTCATTGTCTTTTGGATCAGCGTTAAATTAGGCATTAGAGGAGACAGCTTATTTGGATGGCTATCAACCATCCAATTAGGTTGTTGAGAATAAACTTACAAATTTGCTTGAGATAATTAATAAAGATAAGAAGGATCTTAACTTTTAGGCAAATTTTCCAAAAAGTTATACAAAAAAGTGAGGGTAAATAATGATGGAAGTTTTTGGTATCTTGACTTTTAGAAAAGTATGCAATGTACTCTAAGAATGTCACATGTACACAAACAAAGAATCTTTTAAGCGAGGGGTTGTAACAACAATTCGAGTAATTGAGGAAGATATACTTGATGGCTCGTGTAGATAATTTGCCAACTCCTGAATGGAGATAGTAGGTAAAACAAATACAATCCAAGCTAACAAGCTGAAAAGGAAACATAGGGGTATTAAGAAATATAAAGATACGAGGGATATGATCTTTAAGAGTAGTGGATGAAATTTTTGTTAATAAAATAGCAAGTAGTGAAGACAACATCACTCAAAAACTCTTTGAGAACCTTCATTTCAATTAGTAAGGTTCTTCCAACTTTTATGACAGGCTTAATTTTTCTTTTAGTAGCACCATTTTGTTGTAATATGTGAGAATAAGAAGATTGGTTAATCATATCATAATTTTTTTATGTAAGACTTAAAAGATTAAGAAAAATATTCTTTGGCATTATCGCTTTTGAGGATACAAATAGGACAAACAAATTAAGTTTTGATTTCAAAGCAAAAGGATTAGAAAATAGAAAAAAATTCGAAACATTTTTTCGATAAATATAACCAAATTATTCTAGACAAATCATTAATAAAAACAACAAAGTAATGTAAAAATAAGTTTTGAGGCCACATAAGATAGACCCCAAATATCAAAATGATCTAACACAAAAGAGCTTTCAGCTATATTATTAACTTTGGATGGAAAAGTAACATGATGATATTTACCAAGTTTTAAGATTCACAATCTAGATGAAGATTTGAATTCAATTAGGAATCAATTATTTTTAAGTTTTGGATGGATAGATGACTAAGGTGACTATGGATTTAGAGAGGTGAAGCAACAGTTGAGCAAGCAGTTGAATGATTGTTAAAATAGTAGAGACCTCTATATACACTCCTTATACATATGTGTTGAGAAGATCATGAAGGGTGCCTATCAACAATCCAAAATATTTGGATTACAAGTAACAAATTTATTGAGTGGAGACTTGTTTGTTTAATATTTAAATTGGTCATGTTTCTGTTAGCTATTTCTTTGCCACTAGCCAGTCGTGTCTTTTTTCTTAGGAAGAGTTGTTAAGTCTATTATGTATTTATATTTCTCATATTTGCAGTAAAGAAAGGGGGGGGAGATCATTCAAATAACTCACTGGTTGATTCTAGCCACAAACAAAATACTCTTTTGTTTTACATTTGTGACTGGGACCAATTATTTGGTATTAGAGCTAGGCATTATGTCTACCAACAAGGAAAGAATTGAGATCTTAGAAGCTAGTTTAGGGGGGTCTTCAAGACCATTTTGGCAGAATGGCAATTGGTGTCACAGGCAAGCTTCAGTAGCTAGAAACAGCTATAAGTAAAATCTTAGAGGCGTTGCTCACCCGACAAGAAACTCCTTCGAGTCACACTAAGGAGCGCAGCAGCAGTCAGTCATCCAACGGGTAATCCTATGAGCATTCAGAGGAGGGACAACTAATGTTCAGTTCCAAACTAGCTAAGTTGGAATTTCTTGGATACTTTGGTGATGATCCAATGGAATCGTTGAACCGGGTCAATTAATTCTTTCAATATCACAACACACAAGAAACACAAAAAGTAGCTTTGGCTTCCTTTCACTTGGAAGGGAGGCAAATCAGTGGTGGCAGTGGATACACAGGGCATATCAAGAAGATAAGAAAGAGGTAACTTCGGGGATTTTCCTAGAGGAATTGTGATCTCGATTTTTACCAACGTATTGTGAAGATTTTGACGAATCATTGTCAAAAATTAAACAAGTGGGCTCTTTACGTGAATACCAGAAGGAGTTTGAAAGACTGGAGAATAGAGAACAAGGGTGGACTTAAAAGGCATTGGTTGGCACATTCATGGGAGGCCTGAAAACAAAAATTGTAGATAGAATCCATATGTTCAGGCCAAAAACTTTGAAAAAGGCCATCAGCTTGGCTAGAATGAGAGATGAACAACTACAACATTAAAGGAAAATTCCACGAATGCTTTCCAGACTCACTCTTGATTCATCTCCTACAAAATTAAGGACAACTACATCTATAAAATGTCTCTCTTGGGAAGAGATGCAAAAAAGGCGATATCAAGGCCTCTGTTTCAATCGTGATGATAAGTTTGTTCCAGGCCACAAATGCAAGGAACCACAATTATTGTTGCTAGAGGGGAGCTATGGGAGTAGTGAAACTGGTGAGGAAGATGTTGATCAGCAAGAGGAGCCTAAGATTTCACTTCATGCTCTCACAAGCTGGTCAACATTAAGAACCATGCGAGTCTCGGCAAGAATTGGATCACAGAAGTTGAATGTGCTCATCGATAGTGGATCAACTAATAATTTTATCAATGAAAAGATAGTAGAACTTCCACATTTCTCAGTGGTACCAACTGAATCATTTAACGTTAAAGTAGCTAATGGAGGTCCTTTGAGATGCTGAGGGAAATTTGATGGTGTCCAAATCCATTTGCAAGGTATACCTTTTACTGTAACTTTATATTCATTGCCATTTATTGGTTTGGATGTGGTATTAGGGGTCTAGTGGCTTGAACAATTGGGAACAGTGATGTGTGATTGGAAACGGATGACAATGGAATTCTACTGAAAGAACTAGCGTCGCCAACTGACAAGAATTGATAGCCCTCCAGTTCAACTGACATCATTGGCTACTATCTTTAAAGAAATCAAACAAGGGAGTTCTTTATTTGTAATATGTGCACAACTAACTCTGGATGAAAGAGCTTAGGAAATGCATCCGAACATGAGGAAGTGTTGCACGAGTTTGAGGAAATATATCAAGAAACCAAGCAACTGCCACCAAAACAAGAGATTGGTCACCACATCAACCATAAGGAAGGAGTTGAGCCAGTTAACGTGCGTCTGTACAGGTATGCCTATTTTCAAAAAGCTGAAATAGAAAAACAAGTGCATGATATATTACAATAGGGGCTGATTAGAACTAGCAGAAGTCCATTTTCTTCACCTGCTTTATTAGTTAAAAAGAAAGATGGTACTTAGCACTTTTGTATTAATTATAAAGCCTTAAATGTTGGAACCACCAAAAATCGATTTCCCATTCTAACCATTGAAGATATGCTTGACAAGTTACATGATGCTTGTTACTTTACTAAACTTGACCTGAGATTTGGTTACCATCAGGTACGTGTCAATCCTTTAGACATTCATAAAACCACTTTTCGTATGCACAATGGACATTATGAGTATCTTGTTATGCCCTTTCGCTTATGTAATACTCCATCCACTTTTCAATCCATCATGAACTCTATTTTTCTTCCATATCTTCAAAAGTTTGTGATGGTTTTCTTTGATGACATTCTTATTTATAGCTTCAGTTGGACCATGCATCTTGAACATGTTAGAAAGGCTTTTGAAATATTAAGGTATCATAACTTTTTCATCATGCTTAGCAAGTGTGCTTTTAGGCAGTAAGAGATTGAGTATTTGGGTCATATAGTATCTTCTCAAGGGGTCAAGGTAGACCAAAAGAAAAATAAGGTTATGAGTGATTGGCCTAAGCCTACTAATGTCACTGAGCTACGTGAAGTTTTAGGCCTTACAGGTTACTACAGAAAGTTTGTCTTTAACTATGGAACCATAGCGTGACCACTCACCAATCTTTTAAAAAAAGGGCAGTTCTAATGGACAAATGAAGTTGAGAAAGCATTCATGGCCTTGAAGCAAGCCATGACAACTACACCAACACTTGCCTTGCCTAATTTCAATGAACCATTCTCAATTAAATTTGCTACTTCGGGAGAGGGGATTGGTGCTATCTTAACTTAGCAAGACAAGCCGATAGCATTCCATGCCTTAGGAATGACAAAACAGTCTTGGTCCGTATATGCCAAAGAAATGCTTGCTATCGTTCAAGCAATCAGGACATGGCGTCCTTATTTGACGGGCAGAAAATTCTTTATTCAACTGATTATCATAGTTTCAAGTACTTATTGGAGCAGCGGATTGACACACTTGAGCGGCAAAAATGGGTGCCAAAATGGTTAGGCTATGATTATGAGATTTTGTATCGACCTAGGAGAGAGAATTCAGCTGCGGATGCTTTATCAAGAATGATGGGAAACCCAAGCCTTCACACTCTTTATGTTTCTCAAACCACTTTATGGGAAGCAATTAAGAAGGAAGCAATAACTCATCCATATAAGGTTCACATAGGCAAACTAGCAACTTCAAATCCTGGTGTTTTATACAGCTGGCATAGTGGATTGATCTACTACAAAAATAGGGTTGTCATTCCTCCTAAAACTGGAATTGTCACTCAACTGTTACAAGAATTTCATGACTCACCTTATGGAGGCCATTCAGAAGCATTGAGAACTTATAAGAGGTTAGCACAACAATTTTACTAACCATCAATGCATAAAATAATTCAGCAGTATGTTGCCCCATGCCTTGTTTGCTAGAAGAACAAAAATAACACTCTATCTCTAGCTAGACTTTTACAACCATTTCTTATTCCTTATCAAGTATGAGATGATATAATAATGGATTTCATTGAAGAGTTTCCATTGTCTAATGGTAAGAGCACGATTCTTGTGGTTATTGATCATTTGGGCACATCAACCCATTTTATAGCCTTGTCATATTCATACATTGCGAGATTGGTAGCGGAAAAATTTGTGGATGGCGTTATCAAACTCCACGGACTTCCAAAGTCCATCATCAATGATCATGATCCCATTTTCGTCAGTTTATTTTGACAGAAATTTTTCAAAATGTCATACACCAAGCTACAATTGAGCTCTTCTTATCACTCTCAAACTAATGGACAATCAAAGGTTATCAATCATTGTTTGGAGCAATATTTGCGATGTTTTGTGTCACAACAGCCTAAAAAATGGAAATTTTTTCTACCTTAGGCTGAGTTTTGGTATAACACTACCTACCACAGTTCGATTGGCATGACACCATTCCAAGCGTTGTATGAGAGGCTACCACCAAGTATTCCTAATTATTAGGCAGGATCTTCCTTTGTTAATGAAGTTGATCAAGCATTGATGTCTCATGATGCCATCCTAAAACAACTCAAATCTCATTTAAGTGATGCAATTAATCGAATGAAGCAAGCAACTGACCGTAAGTGAAGAGAGGTTGAATTTGAAGTTGGAGATTTGGTATTTTTAAAGTTGCAGCCGTATCGATAATATATTGTTTATAAATGACCCTTTTAAAAGTTGGCTAGTCAGTTTTATGCGCCATACTGCATCAAAGCTAAAGTAGGTAAGGTAGCTTGCAAATTAGATTTTCCATAACAAACCCGGATTCACCCTGTCTTTCATGTTTCTGTGATCAAGCACCAAGTTAGAGAGAATTATGTAACTATCCCAGACTTACCACCAGTTGCTGATAATGATAATGTTATCATTGAACCTACAACTATCTTAGACACTCGTTGGGTTAAAAGAGGATCAAATTTTGTTGAGGAAAGTCTAGTTTAATGGAGGCATTTGTCAGCAGATGATGCTATATGGGAAAATGCTGAAGAATTACATGCCAGATTCCTTAATCTGAACCTTGAGGATAAGTTTCCTTATAAAGAGGGAGGCAATGATACATATTTGCTGAGAAGATAAGGAAGGATGCCTATCAAGAACAGATTTATTAAGTGGAGATTTGTTTGTTTAATATTTGAATTGGTCATGTTTCTTTTAACTATTTCTTTGCTCTTTGCCAGTCGTATCTTTTTCTTAGGAAGATTTGTTGAGTCTATTATCTATTTATATGTCTCATATTTGCGAAAAAAGGGGGGAGATCATTCAAATAACTCACTGGTTGATTCTGGCCACAAACAGAACTCTTTTTTTTATAATTCTGATTGAGACCTTTGATACCAATTGTTACAGGTCTTATGGGAGAACCAATCCCAAAAGCTAGCTTGAAGGGTAGGAGAGCCCATAAGCCTATAAACTCCACATCAGTCTCTTTTATTACCGATGTGGGACAATTATATCGTAACAATTCCCTCCTCCAGTCATCTTCTTTGTCTTCAAATCTCGCATAACAACAAAACGTGGGGAAAAAAGAGACATAACAAATCAATGATTTGGTTAGTTTACTAACAGATATTAAGTTGATTTTTTTTGGAATATATAGTGTTGTTGGTAACGTCGTTGAAGGATAAGGAAATGCAGTGCCAATCCCATTTATATTAGTAATGGAACTATTAGCAACAGTAAGTTGATATGAGTATGGTAAAAGGGTAATTTTATCAAAAAAATTTAGGTTAAATGTAATATGGTCAGTGGCTCCTTAATCTATAACCCATGGTTTAACAGAAGATGATATACAAACTGTGTGATTATTTAGATGAGCAAACAAAGGAATTGGTTTGGTTGTTTCCTTGGCTGCTTGATATTGGAGAAAAGTTGCATATTCTTTTTTAAAGACCAACTAGTTTCCACTTGTTGAGGCAAAACCACTAGAAGCCCCTATAATATTAGTAAACTGAGAGGGCTTCAGGCGCAATTATGGGTGCAAGTCCCAATAATATTCCCGAACATTCCCATCCTTGCCATAATGGTCACAATTTCTTTAACCTCTTCTGCCCCTTCCTCCACGACCACCTCGATTACTTCAACCTCTATTACCTCTTTCACTATTGTGAATAGCTAGAGCAAACTTGTCACCACTTTCTTGTGTTTCCCCTTCAAGGATCGAGATGCTCTTGAATATATCTTAGCAAGTGATGGAAGTTCTGTGCCATCGAGTATCTAGGCCCGAATTGGTTCATATTTTGTTCTTTTGCCAATCAAGTATCTTAACACAAATAACTCTTCTCTTTCCTTAAGAAGTTGATCCTTATTTGTTGTTATTAGCTGGGTTACTAAATATTTTACAAATAGATTCTTTATTTCTAAAAAAATACTCGATGTGCTTCTTCTTTCCCTGCTCACACTTCAACAATTTCACAGATAAATAATATATATGAGTAAAGTTACTGGAAAATAAAAGTCTTACATACTTGCATAACTCCTTGCAGAGTTTACATAATGACATATGTCAACAATATTTGGCTACATTGTTGGGCCCCGTTTTCGAAGCCCAACCATGGTGTTTGTTGGACCCCGAACTTTGATTGGACGTCAGAATCGGTAAATAAGGAAATTAGTGTTGTATTTGGGTAATATTGCTAATGATGTTGGAGGTTAATGTAGGAAATGAGTGTTTTAAGTGTACATGTATCATGGGTAACATCTTTATAATTGAAAAAGTGAATTTGTATAGTTACTATTTATGTAACTTCTTTGAAATT
>JANKOE010384627.1:0-11560 GCA_026284465.1 Erythroxylum citrifolium | reverse complement strand
TTGAAGATAGATCTTTATAAAGCTTATGATACGATTGGTTGGAGCTACCTGAAGGATTGCATGGAGGGGATTGGATTACCTCCACGATTTTGCCAGTGGATATATCAATGTTTACATACTCCATCATTGAGTGTACTGGTTAATGGTATTCCGACAAAGCCTGTTAAGATTCGTCGAGGGATCCGGCAAGGGGACCCTCTCTCCCCGTATTTGTTCACTTTGGCTATGGAGGGTTTATCTAGGTTACTGTCTAAGATGGTCTAATGCAATGGGTTATTTCAATATCATTATCATTGTAGGGAATTACTTTTGTCTCATCTTTTATATGCAGATGATGTGATTTTGTTGTGTCAGGCAGATCCTCAGGTGATCGCCAGGATGTTAAATTTGATGGAGGTCTTTTCTCGGTGGTCGGGCATGGTAATTAATGTTCAGAAGAGTGGTATATTTATCTCCTCCGATGTTGACAATAGGGAACAACTGAGTAGGATTGCGGGGCTGTCTCCTCAAGAAACTCCGTTCCGATATTTGGGAGTCCCGATTACATCGAGTAAGCCTAAGTTTTCTGATTTCCTTCCATTGCTAGAAAGGCTGAAAAATCGGATTAATGCATGACAAAACCGGTTTCTTTCTTTTGCTACGAGATCTACCTTGATAGGGTCTGTTCTTAATAGCATGCATGTTCATTGGGTAGCGCATATAGCTATTCCGAAGCGGGTGATCAAAGAAATGGAAAGAATTTTAAAAGCCTTTCTGTGGTCAGGCAAACATAACAGTTGTAAAGGGGCTAAGGTTAAATGGAGCGAGATTGTGGTGCCTAAGATAAGTGGCGGATTGGGTATCATTTCCATCTCCCAGATGCAACGTGTATTATTGATGAAGCGCATTTGGCGGTTATTTGTGGACAAAGAAGCCTTGTGGGTTAAATGGGTGCAAACTTATCGCCTTAAAGGACAAAGTTTTTGGCATCTGCACTTGAGGGCTGATCAGTCTTGGGTTTTCAAAATTTTGTTTTTAGTGCGAGAGTCAATTTTTCCTTTTATCACATGGCAAATCGGAAGTGGGGAGGAAGTACATTTCTGGTTTGATAATTGGAATCACCTCAGCCCTTTATGGCTGAGAAATGATCTGTTGTTGTTCAGAAACTGACTTCCTATCGATGCTACAGTGGCTCGGGTTGTAAGGTGGAGGGCTCTTTCGCCCAATTGCAGGTATGGTCATATTCTTGATGGTTACCTTAATAATGTGGTAATTAGTTCAGCTAAGGATCAACCGCGGTGGAGTGTCAATCCTAATGGGAACTTCTCGAATCAGTCAGCCCATGGACTTGTGCGTGTGAGACAGGAGGAGGTACCGTGGGCGGACCTCGTGTGGCAAACTGTGGTTAGTCCTAGAACCGCCTTCATTTTGTGGTTGGTTATTAAAAACCGACTGAGAACGAAAGATCGATGGTTTGGTGGTTTCGACCCCATTTGTGTGTTGTGTTCCATGGCTGAGGAAAGTCGAGAGCATGTATTTTTTGAATGTGCATATTCTAAAGTGGTTTGGAGTCGAATCTTGCATTTGCTTGACCGAACTCACTTCTCCTATGTGTGGATTGAGGTGTTGGATGATCTTATTCGGGGTACTCGACCCGGGAGGCCTGATGGTGTCGTACTTCGGACGGCTTTTCAGATGGTGATTTATCACTTGTGGAGGGAGAGAAACTGTAGGCTTTATAAACAACATGAGCGCCTTAGGTATGAGTTAGCTGATTATATTGTTAATACGATTCGTGAGGCTTTCTTTGTTACTGGAAAGCATGAGGGTATTAGTTTGGAAATGAGACAGCGTTGGCATATTTAGAATGTAGTGCTTGATTTTGGGCTGTTAAATTGCTGAGGACTTGGTGTTGCCACCGGTTCTGTTTTTTCCTTTGTTAGGTTTGTACAGTGTAGACCTGTTGTTTGAGTAATATATTTTTAAAATTTCAAAAAAAAAACAAATTTTCAAAAAGAGGTTTGTGTTCGATTAGACAACAAAAAAGAAAGACAGTTAACTTTGAAATTAATGTATTTAAATATACCAAAAACTGATGATTTTAAATTCAAAAATGAAATTGAAAAAGTGAATGGGTTAAATTTGAGCATAATGATGTCGTTTTGATATAATTGATTAAAATGATATCATTTGATCAACGTGTCGAAGAATTTATAAGATCAAATAATCTTGTTTATGTCAATATGCCAAAAACAATGATGTTTCTTACTAAATCGAAATTACTTGAGTCAGGTTTAGTTGACTCCCTAAATATGAGCTGGTCTATGTTCTAATAAACTTAAATCTTATTTGTTAACTTAGGATTAAATCAGACTAATTTTGGTAGCCTTAACCAATACTAACTTTGCTTAGTTAAAATTTTAATCTCTATAATTTTCATACCATAAAGTCTTTAAGAAATATGTATTTGAATATACCAAAAAATGAAAATTTTTAATTCAAAAATTAAATTTTTTTTATGAGTAAAATTTAAGCATATATCAAAATGATGTTGTTTTGATATAATGGATTAAAATGATATCATCTACATACGAAAACAATGATGTTTTTTCTTACTAAAATGACTTAACTATTTGAGTCAGGCTTAGCCAACTCTTTAAATTTGAGCCCGTCCAAATTCTAATAGACTTAAATCTAATTTGTTAACTTCGGATTAAAGTAGACTAATTTTGATAACTTTAACCAATACCAACCTTGATTAGTTAAATTTTTAATCTCTATAATTCCATACCATATAATTTATAGGAAGTATGATATTTTCAATTAGTAGAAAATTGGGAATTGAATATTATCCTTGTGAAAAAAATCAGAGTTTTATGAGTTCCCATTTGGGCCAAATTTAGGAGCAAGAATCATATAGCCTAATCTTGTTGGTTGATGAAGTTGAAGAGAAGAGAAAGATAAAGAAGGACTTGCCAAGAGCTGAAAATTTAAGTTCGTTCTACCTTGTTCCTTTGCTATTATAGACTTTAGGGATAAAAGGATTAGATTTGTAAACAACAAAAATTACAAGAGCTCCAATGATTGGCTAATGGGGCTGGTTCATGTAGGAAGTTTCTAAAGCTTGTAAATTTATTATGTAATGTTGCTTATTATTTGATCCTTCTGCTTAACAGTGATGTGTCCACTTAATAGTGTTTAGCGATTTCTTTCCAAGGGTTATTTGATACTACTTTATTTTCAAACCCACCATAATTTAAATAATTAAACCAATTTAAAAAATTATATTAAAATTTTTGCTTCATTTACAAAAAAAAAAACTACTTCTGAAATCTGTTAATGACAAATACTTTGATGACATTACTTCAGCATAACTTTGTAGCTGATGTTTAGGTCATATTTTTAGTGATATCCACTCAGATACATATTTTATTCATAACTAATTATATACTACTTTTTTATTAAAATAATTAAAAATTTAGCAAAAATCCTTTATATATATCAATTTTATAAGATATTTTTAAAGAATTAAAAATACTAAATTTTTACAAAATAAATTAAATTATAAGAGTCTCATGATCATAAACACATTTAAAATAACAAAAAAATTAGTGATTTTATAACTAAAATTTAATATTTTAAATAAAATAATTATTAAATTTAAAATTAATTTTAGATATAATAATTATTTGACAAATATATTTAAAAATTAAAATATATGAATTTAAAATTTTAAAAACAATTATTTCTAATACCAATTGTCCTAAAGTATCAAATATTTATTTATAAATAATAAAATTAGTTTTTAAAAACTAAGATATATCAATAAATAAATATTGGTTTACAAAATTTTCCTTATATGATTATTTATTTTAACAATTTATTAAGTATTGATAACAAAAGTGTAACAATATTAATAAATAAATAAATTTTTATTTTGTTTAAAAAATATATAAACTAACATTAATAATAGAAGGTGTTTCCAAATATTTTTAAAAAATTGTGATATGTAAATTAAGTCCTACTCTCAACTTTGGATTCCAAGTCCCACCAACGACATCACGAATGCGAGTTAGACAAATTGGGTCGAGAGGATCCTGCCCATTTGTATACTTTCACTATTATTTATTGTTGGACTCTTCAACTAGATGAAAGCCTCCAGAAAATTAAAATAAAAAATTTTAATTATTAATATTTTTCTTAATTATCTAAAAAATATTTTCTTAATTTTGTTCTAAGCGATTAAATGGTATCTCCCATCTGTTTTGATTATTTTTCTTTGTTTCATCTTTGATTTACGGTGCTTAGTATCTTTCCTTTTATGGGCACACTGTACGTTTGTATTTTCGGATTTTGGTCCTTCATAGGACTAGTAGTATGATATAAGAGGAATTTATATTACAAATAGTTACAAATGTGGACTCTATAGCGTATTATGGTCTTTTTGCATATCAAGTAGGTACTAAGAGCCAATTGGCTGCTATAGGAAGCTTTGCCGAATAGATAAGAATTTGGAGTATGCCACCAAACTAAACCGCATCTATACTTAAACTCATCGAGTTCATAATATGATTGATGATTATGTACTCACAACATGCAGTAGTCTCAATGTATGAAATTAGTCTAACTAGTGAAGTTTTAACTGGAACAATGCTTGAGAAAAGAAGGTTGTGTTTTTGAATCATAGAGTAAATATTACCATATAATTCTAATAACTTGTTTATATTACTAGGTGCATTGTTGTGCAGAACCCTTAAATATTTGGTTTGGAAAGCATTGTCTTATCTCATAAAGTAGTTTAAGTTAAAACTATCCTAATTTCAGACTTCGAATGTTATGTATAAGAAAATATTTGGTTCATTATAAGCATAAAGTTTAATAAAAAGATATAAATATCATGAGCTTAATGATGTAATTTCTAATAGAAATTGGACTATAGCATGCATGTACATGCACTCTCACACCCTTGTAAGAAAACTACAAAAGAACTAAATAATAATAACAACAATAAGAACACGAGAAAGAGATACAACTTAAAAGTCAACCTTTATTACTTTTCTCAAAGTATACAAAGGAATACTCTCTCAAACTTTAAGTGTCCCCCACACTCACTATTCAGAGTGTCTCTCTCACGTTCCTTTTTCTGATAAGAGTAAGACTCAAATGAGCTATTTATAAACATCTCTAGATGATTAAGTTAGAATCCTAATAGAACTTTACTAGTTAAGATCGCAATCTTATCTTATCTTATCCTTATCAGATTACATCATACTAACCAATAGATGACATTCCCATCCAATATCTAGTAGGTTTATGCTACATCACAATAAAAAGACAAAAGATTACACTATCTAGGAATGATTATCCATATCCACAAAAATCTCCTCTACCTTCAGATAATCCTTCCACATGATCTTTATCTTTTAGAGTTGATGTCCATGATCTTATCCACCACATCATCCAAGATCTCCTTATCTCTATCCGCTGATGATGAGTCATCCAAGCCAATAGCACATTGGTCCGTCTAATGCTTACCCATGCCAACTCCATTAGCCATGGTCCGTCCACTTGAGCATACACTAAGTCCTTAGTCCATCAAGAACTTAGCCTTGGCCAAGTCAACTCGTACAAGGTTTGAAACTCTCCCAAAACTCGCACCATGCTTGATCTACTTGCTAAGTCATCTTGGAACTCTCGCATATTCTCATCATACGTGTGATCCAGCTAACCTTCTACCTAATGTCCGTCTCAAGCCTTCTTTTGGTCTCGCATCTGAATCTTGCATCTTGATAAAGATTTCCGCCAATGCACTCCAATGAATGCCAATGCTTAACATTGCCCCTTTTCGTCCTTGCCTCCTAGCAAGTCTTTGCCTTATTTCGTTATTCTACGTGTCGAATACTGGTCAAGGCTTGCCAATGCCTACACAATTCTGCTATCTAAAACTTAGGGTCTAACAGTAGGCCTCTTATAAGAGCGATTACAAAAGCAAGTCCATTAATGGCGAGTTTACAATATTCAGATACAATACCAAATACAAAAGAGGTTGAGAAAGAGCAAGCAGAAATGATAGAAGAGGTCTTGAAGGTTACTGGTTTTGGATAAAAGGCGTGACCTTGCTCTAGCTTGGTTTCATTGGTGAGCATCAAAAGGCCATTGGAGGTGAACTAGCTACACCATCAAGGCTTAGATTGCTGATGACTTAAAGCCATTATAGATGAAATTTGTTAACTTGTGTTGCTTCATGTAGCTTGCCATGTTGAAGTTTATGGAGGAATTTACATAATCAGTGAGAGTGACGAAGAGAAGCAGAATGAAAACCAGGATTTCTTTTTTTAAAAGGAAGCTAGAGATGTTGATTTTGGCAGCAATTCAAAAATGTTTGGATCCAAAGAACAGAATCCGAATGGTTGAAAACCAGAGTAAGAATGAAGATCAATGCAAGACAAGTGAGAAGAATGGAGCTACAAGCAATGAAAGGTTAAAGAACAAAGAATCAGTAGAGGTGCAACAAGTGAAATCACATCAGCTGGAAACAACCTGAAGCAGAGTTTGACATTTTTTTGAAGCATGTTATGAATTAACTCCTGAAGCAACTTAAAGAGAAGTTTTACAAGTCAATGAAGCAGAAAAATTTAAAGTCAAAGCAACAATAGGAATTGGAGAAATCAAGCTATTAAAGTCGAGCATCGGTTTTTGTTCCTACAGCTTTTAAGCATCTTTTGTCTTTTTACTTTTTGCGGCTTTAAATCATTAGGAGATCACAATGTCAGTTTTTATTGATGTATCATACAACAACTTTACTTTTGTTCCTACTGAACCCAAGAGAGTATGAAACTTGTCAAAATCATATTCATTAGCTGTTTTTTATCTTTCATTTTGAGCCATTGATGTAAGCAAACAAGGAAGGTGTGAGAGCTAACTTGAAAAGCTCCAAAATCACCTTTAAAGCAATGTAACAGTGCAGCAGTTTTTTATGAAAAAAAAACCATCATCTTCTCTTCATCTCCTGCATATGAAATTTTCCCTTTTGTGTTGAGTTGCTATGAATGTGTGTGCATAGAGAGCTATGTTTAAAATTTTCTTGAGTGGAAAGAAGCTAATCTGAAAGTGAAAATTTTCCATTTCTGAAGGAATGAAAATCTCATAGTTTTTGCACATCAAAACCTTACATACACTGAAAACCAAAAGGCATACAAACACTTGTGAGATACATTAGAGTGACTTTCTTATATTCTTACAGATAACACATTTAGTATACAAGTACAATTGCTGATTTTCTGAAAATCATCTTGTGAAGCAAACCATCTTGTGAAGAAGTTGCTGTTGGAGATTTTAATCATCTTCTCTCGAATAAATTGGAAGTTTGTTTTTCATAGAGGCTTGAGTTTGGAGCAGCCTTGAAGTTTAGGTTTTGTCGAAGTGCAAAGGTGTCCTGCTCTCACTTTCCACAGTGGTATCAGAGCTACACGGTTCACCAACTTGGATTGAACCGAAACCATGGTAGGTACAAGCTTTCCTATGATGAATCTGCAAAGTGTGCAAACTAATATATCTGTTTTAACTGGTGAAAATTACAAAGCTTGGGCTCTTAGAGTTGAGGAATGTCTTAGAATGTGTGAGTGTTAGGATGTGGTGAATGAAGGAGTGATGGATATTGAAGGATTGACAGAGCTAACAGATCAACAATTAACAAGAGTTAGGCAGGATAGAGATAAAGATTTTAAAGCTTTTGTTTTCCTAAGATCTGTAGTGAGTGAGGCTATTTTATTGAGACATGCAAGCTGCAAAAGTGCTAAAGAATTGTGGGAAACTTTGAAACTTGAATATGTGGGCTCGACTCAGTCTTTGAGGTTGAAGAAGCAAGCTGTGATGAGGAGTTTTAAGAATTTCTCGATGAAGGATGAAGAAAATGTGGGAGCTGCAAAAACCAGATTCATGAACTTGGTTCAACAGCTGAAGGAGTTTGGAGAAAATACAAACATTGACAGATTAGTGGACAAGTTTTTGAGCAGATTACCTTTGAGGTTTGAAGCAAGCATTGCACCTGTAGAATGGCAATTTACCAATGATCCCGATTCTGTGACATTGGAGCAAGTGTTCAATGTGTTGGAGATGCATGAAGAGAGGCATGGAGTTTGAAGGGAGGGAGAAAAATATGCTCTGAAAGCTGAAAGGTTTAAAGTGCCTGAAAATCCACCCATTCTTACCCAAACCTCAAATCTAACTCAAAACCATCTTGATTCAAATGTTGTCCAACCTCAGATGCCTTTACATTTACAGAACCAACCTCAAAACACTCAAAATCCTTACCAGTGTTCATATCCTCAAAATCAGACTTATCACCAAAACCAAATGCACTATTAGTTACATCTGATATACCCTCAAACACCATTCCCTAATCAATTGCCTTACTTGAATCATCCCCAAAACTACCAAGCTACAAACCAATATGTTGGGAACAATTCAAACTGAGTGCAGAGTGGATCTAGAACTTCAAGGTGGGGAATGTTTCCAAGCTGCAAGTTCTGTGGGAAGACAAATCATGCTGCTGAAGAATGTTTTTGGAATGAAAATGTGGATTGTATACATTGTAGAAAAAGAGGACATTCAAAGAGGGTATGTTATGAGAAATGGTTTAATGAGCAACAAAATCCTTAAAGCCCCATCGTTGGCAAACCACCACCAATCCATCCCTTACAAAAGCAAGCTACTTCATCAAGTCAAATTCCAATTCCACCTCAGCCTTACCACAATGTTCCTAGATCACAAATTTTCCAAGCTCATTATGTTGCAACTTCTGAAAATGCATCCTATCCACCACAATTTACCTCTCAGCCTTCAATGACTCAAGCCTATACACCTCAACTACAAATAACTCAACCATATGCATCTTAATCAGCCTATACCCACCAAATGCCATACCATTCAATCCATACACAAACATTGAGCCAACAATCACAAAATGCCTTTCCTGTGAACAACTCATTATCTCAATAACCATTAGGAATTAGTCTAAACCTCCAAACTAACCAAACTAACCCACATAACACTTCAAACAATCAACCTAGTTCATCTTAGACTAGCAAAGTAATAGAAAACCAGTGATAGAAGAAAGTGTTTTTGTGGTGGAAGCTTGTCATAAAACCAGAAATAATGCCCCTGATGCAGAGATATGCATAGTTGAAGCAAAGGAAGAGAAAGAAGGGGAATGGCTAGTGGACAGTGGATGTTCAAACCACATGACAAGAAGAAGAGAAGCATTTGTGAAGAAAGAAACAAACATAAACACAACGGTGAAGATTGGAAATGGTGAGATCATACCAGTATCGTGGCAAGGGGCTGTGGAACTAGCTACAAAGGCTAGAAATACGATCCTTGATGAAATGTATTACATCCCTGAACTTGATCAAAACTTGATCAGTTTTGGTCATCTATTGAAAAGGAAGTACAAGGTGTATTTCGAAGATAGAATGTGCAGGATTTTCAATGAGCAAAGTGAACTAATGCATAAAGTTCCAATGATTAATAGAGTCTTCAAGATTAAAATCCAAGAAGTGGATGGAGCATTTGCTGATCTCTCATTGACAGAGATGACTCAACTATGGCATCAAAGATATGGACATGCAAACTTGGATTATATCATTGATATGCAGAAGAAAGGTTTGGTTTATGGAATACCTTCATTGAGCAACAAGTTGAAATCTGTGTGTGAGGCTTATGCAAAAGGGAAGAGTCATGGTTTACCTTATCCAGCAAATGATTGGAGAGCTACAGAGAAATTGCAATTGGTGCACACTGATGTTTGTGGACTAATGGAGACACCATCTGTTAGAGGAAATAGATATTATGTAGAATTCATTGATGATGTATCAAGGTATTCGTGGATCTACTTCATGAAGAGTAAAGATCAAGTATTTGGCATGCTTAAAGTATAGAGGGCTGAAGCTGAAGCTCAATGTAGAAATAAGTTGAGATGTTTGAGAAGTGATAGAGGAGGGGAGTACATTTCAAATGAGATGAAGAATTACTTCGAAAAAGAATGAATTTTCCATCAGCTGTCAGTTGCTTATTCACCTCAGCAGAATGGAGTTTCAGAGAGGAAGAATAGATCAATTGTGGAAATGGCCAAGGCTATGACGTTTGGGATGAAGGTTCCAAGGAGTTTTTGGCCTGAAGTATGTTTTATTGTTGTCTATGTGCAAAACAGATTGAAGACTAGAGCCTTGAAAGAGAAAACACCATTTGAAGCTTGGTTTGGAGTTAAACCAAAGGTAAATCAGTTAAGACTATTCGGATGTGTTGCCTACATGCACATTCCTGAACCAAAAAGAACAAAGTTAGATGAGAAAGCAATGAGAGTAATGATGGGATATAGTGTAGAATCCAAAGGTTATAGAATTTACAATCTTGAAACTAAGAAAATGTTTGTGTCTAGAGATGTAAAATTTGACGAGAAAGAAGGATGGAAATGGGATGAGTATTCAGTGAAGAAGTCAGGAGGAGTGAGCATTAAGATACCAATGAATGAACCACTTGTTGAAGAAGTTGTAAGAGAAGAACCACATGATGAAGTGATAGCAGCTGGAGATTTTGACAATTTTGAAGAGGAAGGGAATCGAAGAGATGATGAAGTGATAGAAGCTGGAGATTTCAATAATTCTGAAGAGGAAGGGAATCAAGAGGAGGCATTACCTAGTTCAGAAAGTGATGACTCAAGCTCTGAAATTCAAGAGGAGACTTCAAGCTCAGATAGTGCCCACAAAACAAGAGACCTGGCCTCGATTTATAATGAAACTAACCCCATTTTTTATTTCAAGTACAATGTTGCAGATGAAGAACCAGAAGATGCACACATGGTATCCGAATATGCCATGTCTGCAGAAGCTGAACCGAAGACATACAACAAAGCAATTAAACAATAGAAGAAAATGGCACCTGGCTACTGATGGATCTCCCTTCTCCAGAAACTAAAGTAGTGGACTCGAAGTGGATTTATAAAACAAAGCTCAACCCGGATGGATCTATTAACAAGCATAAAGCTAGATTGATTGTGTGGGGATACAAACAAGAATATGGAGTGGATTACACTGAGACTTATGCACCAGTAGCTAGGCTTAACACTGTGAGATTATTGTTGGCGTTGGGAGCAAATAATGGATGGAAAGTGCATCAAATGGATGTGAAGAGTGCATTCCCTAATGGGATATTAGATGAAGATGTATATTTGAAACAACTCGAAGGCTATGTGAAAGAGGGACAGGAGCAGAAGGTTTAAAAGTTGGTGAAGGCCCTTTATGGTTTGAAACAAGATCCAAGAGCTTGGTATTCAAGAATTAATAGTTACTTGTTGCAGAATGGATTCATAAAAAGTAAAAGTGAGGCTACATTGTATGTGAAGGGAGATAAAGAAGGAAATTTGATCTGCTCACTTTATGTAGATGATTTGCTTATAATTGGAACTAAAAAGAAGCTAGTGGAGGACTTCAAAAAGTTGATGGACCTAGGGGAGATGAGTTATTTCTTAGGATTGGAGATTGATCAAAGGAAAGATGGGATATTCATTCATCAAAAGAAATAC
>JANKOE010384450.1:0-11576 GCA_026284465.1 Erythroxylum citrifolium | reverse complement strand
CATTTCCCTCCTTCCCATTTGAAATTTCGTGGGCTCCCACTTAAAAGCCCAAATGCTCCCTTTCTTTTTCATTTAATTGCAATTGAAATGGACCTTAGCCCATTTACTTCACTACTTCATTTACTCTTTCATTTAAAAGATAGATCAAGGACTAAAAGCCCACTTTAATACCCTAAAGCCTCAATAACATAAATAACTTCCTAATTTGCTCTTTTAATTCAACTTATTTTATTTAAATTCTAATAACTCATAAAACTCTAATCCCTTCATTTAATCTTTATTAGCCTAAACAAATATAACCCCCAATTCATATAATTCGTTTAATCCTAACAATACATCACAAAATAATAATTTATCAACAAATCAAATTTCACTAAATCCTTTATTGAATAATCATAACTTAAGCAATAAAATCCTCACTTTATTCCAACCGAATTAAAAATATCAAACTAAAACCTCAAAATAATTTAAACATGCCTCAAAATAATTTAAACATGCTTATTACGAATCAGGGCCCAACACTATCCCTTCATCATGTGGTTCTTCTCTTGCAACTTTTTGAACAATTGGCTCATTCATTAGTATTTCAATTCTAACTCCTCCTGACTTCTTCACCAAATGCTCGTCCCATTTCCATCCTTCATTTTCATCAAATTTTACATCTCTAGACACAAACATCTTCTTAGTTTCTGGATTGTATATTCTATACCCTTTGGATTCCAAGTTATATCTCATCATTACCCCTTTCATTGCTTTCTCATCCAACTTTGTCCTCTTTGGTTCAGGAATGTGCATGTAAGCAACACATCCGAATACTCTTAGCTGATTTAACTTTGGTTTAACTCCAAACCAAGCTTCAAATGGTGTCATCTCCTTCAAGACTCTTGTCTTTAATCGGTTCTGTACATACACAGCAGTGAAACTTGCTTCAAGCAAAAAATTCTTTGGAACCTTCATGCCAAACATCATAGCCTTAGCCATCTCCACAATTGATCTATTCTTCCTCTCTGAAATTCCATTTTGCTGAGGTGAATATGCAATTGAAAACTGATGGAAAATCCCTTCTTTTTCAAAGTAATTCTTCATCTCATTCGAAATGTATTCCCCTCCTCTATCACTTTTCAAGCATCTCAATTTCTTTTCACATTGGCTTTCAGCTTTAGCCCTCCATACTTTGAACATGCCAAACACTTGATCTTTGCTTTTCATGAAGTAAATCCATGAGTATCTTGACACATCATTGATGAACTCCACATAATACCTACTTCCTCCAACAGATGGTGTCTCCATTGGTCCACACACATCAGTGTGTACCAATTGCAATTTTTCTGTAGCTCTCCAATCACTTGTTGGTTATGGTAACACATAGCTTTTGCCCTTTGCACAAGCTTCACATACATATTTCATCTTGCTACTCAATTGTGGTATACCATGGACCAACCCTTTCTTTTGCATCTCAATAACATAATCCAAGTTTGCATGTCCATATCTTTGATGCCATAGTTGAGTCATCTCTGTCAATGAGAGAGCAGCAAAAGCTCCATCCACTTCTTGCATTTTGATCTTAAAAACTCTATTAACCATTGGGACTTTGTGCACTAATTCACCTTGCTCATTGAATATCCTACACATTTCATCTTCAAAATACACCTTATACTTCCTTTCCAATAGCTGACCAACACTAATCAAGTTTTGATCAAGTTCAGGAATGTAATACACATCATCAAGGATTGAATTTCTAACTTTTGTTCCTAGTTCCACAGCCCCCTTCTAAGAAACTGGTATGATCTCACCATTTCCAATCTTCACTACCATGTTTATGTTTGTGTCTTTCTTTACAAATGCTCCTCTTCTTCTTGTCATATGGTTTGAACATCCACTATCCACTACCCATTCACCTTCCTTCTCCTCCTTTGATTATCACTTCGGTTTGTATGACATGTCCCCACTACAAAAGCACTCTCTTCTATTACTGGTTTTTCTGTTACTTTGCTAGTTTGAGAAGAGCTTGGCTGATTGTTTGAAGGGTTAGCTTGGAGGTTTGGATTGATTTTTGAAGGTTATTGAGGTAATGAATTGTGTATAGGAAAGGCATTTTGTGGCTGATGGCTTAAGGTTTGTGATTGGATCGAATGGTATGACATTTGGTGAATATAAGCTGATTGAGATGCATATGGTTGAGTTACTTATGGTTGAGGTGTATAGGCTTGAGTTATTGAAGGCTGTGAGGTGAATTGTGATGGATATGTTGCATTTTCACAATTTGCAACAAAATGAGCTTGATATGTTTGTGGTTTAGGAGCATTTTGGTAAGGTTGAGGAGGGATTGGTTGATTTGGTGACATAGCTTGCTTTTATAAGGGATGAATTAGTGGTGGTTTACCAAAAATGGGACTTTGAGGATTTTGTTGCTTTTGCTTCCACTTCTCATAACATACCCTCTTCGAATGTCCTCTTTTCCTACAATGTATGCAATCCACATTTTCATTCCAAAAGCATTCATCAACAGCATGATTTGTCTTCCCACAGAATTTGCAACTTGAAAACATTCCCCACCTTGAACTCCTAGATCCATTTTGTAATTAGTTTGAGTTATTCCCTACATATTGGTTGGTAGGTTGGTAGTTTTGGGGATGGTTCATGTAAGACACTTGATGAGGGAATGGTGTTTGAGGATACATTGGATGTAGTTGATATTGAATGTGGTTTTGGTGATAATTCTGGTTTTGTGGACATGAGGGATGATAAGGATTTTGAATGTTTTGAGGTTGGTTCTGCAAGTGTGATGGTATCTGAGGTTGGATAACATTTGAATCAAGATGGTTTTGAGTTGGATTTGAGGTTTGGGTGAGAATGGGTGGATTTTTAGGCACTTTGAATCTTTCAGCCTTTAAGGCATATTCTTCTCCTTCCCTTCGAACTCCATGTCTCTCTTCATGCATCTCCAACACATTGAATACTTGCTCCAATGTCACTGAATCCAGATCATTAGTGAATTTCCATTCTACAGGTGCAATGGTTGCTTCAAACCTCAAGGGTAATCTACTCAAAAACTTGTCCACTAATCTACCTGAGCTTGTGTTTTCTCCAAATTCCTTCAACTGTTGGACCAAGTTCAAGAATCCGGTTTTTGCAACTCCCACACTTTCTTCATCTTTCATCGAGAAGTTCTCAAAGCTTCTCATCACAGCTTGCTTCTTTAACTTTAAGGACTGAGCCGAGCCCACATATTCAAGCTTTAATGTTTCCCACAACTCTTTCTCAACAAAATAGCTTCACTTACTACCAATCTCAAGAAAATAAGAGCTTTAAAGTCCTTGTCTCTCTCCTGTCTGATTCTTGCTTGTTGCTTCTCTGTTAAGTCTGCTATACCCTCAGCTTCAGTCACTCCTTCACTCACAACATCCCAACTCTCACACATCCTAAGACAGTGCTCAACTCTAAGAGCCCAAGCTTTGTAGTTTTCTCCAGTTAAAATAGATATATTGGTTTGCATACTTTGCATATTCATCATAGGAAAGTTTGTACTTAACATGGTTTCGGTTTAAACCAAGCTAGTGAACTGTGTAGCTCTGATACCACTTTGGATGGTTGAGCTGGAGATGGGAAAACTTTAACAAGACTTGAACATCAGGTCAGCTCTAAGTTCCAAGCTCCAATCTCTTGGAAAAATAGAACCTAAAGTGGAGAGCAGAATCCTTAGAGCTTCTGCTGGATGAGCTAGCTTCAACAGATCTTTCCAATCTACTTAAGGCTAAAGCTTGAAGATGAACCAGAAATTCCAACAACAAACACTTCAGCAAAAATAACTTGACATCAAATGCTCTAGCAGAAACTAAACTTCAATATCACAAGCTTGAAGATGCCTCGAGTCTGCACTCTTCAGCAGCAACTTCGAATTCAAAATGTCTTGCTTTCAATGAATGAAGGCTTTGAAGATGAACAACATTTGCATTCTATAGGCTGAATGTACTTTCTGGAAATGGGAATTTATGGTAGCCATGTATGTATTCCAATGTATGAGAAATTAGAAGCTAGTGTTTGTAAAATCTGAATGTATGTAACTATGAAGTTCCAGAAATGGATTTTGCACTTTCAAATATGCTTTTTCCACTCAAGAACTTACTACTTAGCTCTCTTTTCATTCATACATTCACAATAACTCTGAATCAATGGTAATAGCAAGAAGAAATTATGAAATCAAATGAAAAGTAGAAGATGAAGTTTTTCAGAAAATTGCAGCTACTGTTCCACTGATTTTTTCTTTCAGAAGTGTTGTTTTGAGCTTTTAAAGTTAGCTCTTCACACCATCCTTGCTTGTTTTACATCAATGGTCCAAAATGAAAAAGAAAATTAGCTAATGAGTAGGATCTTGACAAGTTTTATCCTCTCATTGGTTCAGCTAGAACAAAAGTAAGATTGTTGGTTCATATACCAACAGAAACTGACATTGTGATCTCTTACTGACATAAAGCTGCAAAAATTAAAAGATAAAAAGATGCTTAAAAAAACTAAAAACTATGGGAACAAAAATTGATGCTCGACATCATTTCTTCAATGCCAATTGTTGCTTGACTTTAAAATTCCTCAGTTTGTTGACTTGTAGAACTTTCAACTGCTTCAGATTTTCTTCTGACTTCAATTGCTCTGGTTCAAGTTTTTGCTGCTCTTGCTACACATCTTCAGATTTTCCATTTTTCTAGTTTTCTTTGCATGTAGCTTCATCCTTATTGCTTGTCTTGCTTTGCTCATCATTCTTATTCTGGCTTTCAATCATTCGGACTCTTGTTTTTGAATCCAAACATCTCTAAATTGCTCTCAAAACCATCATCTCTAGCTTCCTCTTCAATTCTGGAATTCTGCTCTTCATTTTGCTTCTCCTCTTCACTTTCACTGAACTTGCAAACTCTTCCACAAACTTCAACATAGCTGGCTGTATGAAACAACACAAGTCAACAACGATTACATCAACCTATGAGATGAAAGAGTTAACATAATTATGGTAAGTGGGAGAGAACGTTGTCTCTGTCAGGAAGCCTCCACCGTGAAAGTACACGAAGAGAGGAAGCTTTTGGTTAGTCCCAGCGATGAATTTTGGAAGGTAAAGTTTGGACGAAAGATTTGCTTCCGATGAGTAGACAACATCTTTTGAGAGAGCGTCGGATTCAGATTCTGTTGACTTGTGTTGCTTCATGCAGCCTGCCATGTTGAGGTTTGTGGAGGAATTTGCACAGTCAATGAGGATGAAGCAGAGAAGCAGATTGAAAACCAGGATTTCAGTGTTTAAAAGGAAGCTAGAGTGATGATTTTGAGAGCAATTCAGAAATGCTTGGATCCAAAAAACAGAATCCAATTGCTTGAAAACCAGAGTAAGAATGAAGAGCAAAGCAAGACAAATGAGAAGGATGAAGCTACATGCAAAGAAAGGCTGAAGAATGAAGAATCCGAAGATGTGTAGTAAGTGCAGCAAAACCTGAAGCAGAGTAATTGAAGTCTGAAGTAAACTTCTGAGAAAAAACATGAAGCAATTGAAGTCCTACAAGTCGACAAAGCTGAGAAATTTAAGTCAAAGCACCAAGTAGCATTGAAGAAATGAAGTCGAGCTTCAGTTTTTGTTCCCATAGTTTTCAAGCATTCTTTGTTTTTTTTTCTTTTTGTTTTTTGCAGCTTTAAATCATTAGGAGATCACAATGTCAGTTTTTGTTAGTGTATCAACCAACAACTTTACTTTTGTTCCAGCTGAACCAATGAGAGTATAAAACTTGTTAAAATCATATTCATTAGCTGTTTTTATCTTTTAATTTGAGCCATTGATGTAAGCAAGCAAGGAAGGTGTGAAGAGCTAACTTGAAAAGCTAAAAATCATTCATCTTCTAAACAATGAAACAATAGCAGTACCTTTTGTGAAAAAATATCATCTTCTTCTCTTCATCTCTTTTTACAATTTTTCCTTGCTATTATTATTGATTCAAAGTTGCTGTGAATGTGTGTGCATAGAGAGCTATGTTGAAAATTTCTTCGAGTGGAAAAGAAGCAGATTTGAAAGTGCAAATTTCCATTTCAGAAATTTCATAGTTTCTATACATCCAGATTTTACAAACATTGGTTTTTGGATTCTTACATACACTGAGAGATACATACATTGTTACCATAAGTTGACATTTACAAAGAGTACATTCAGTCTATAGGAAGCAAAATGTTGTTTTTCAGTAGAGTGTTGTCCATTTAAAGGAAATCAGCTTAGTTCAGTTGCAGCTGGGAGAGACATTTGAAGATTCAGCTCATCTTTGCTAAAGTGATATAGGTTCTGTTCTTTTCACCAAGGCTTGGAGTTGAAGCAGCCTTAAAGTTTAGGTCATTTTGTTGAAGTGTAGGGAGTCTTGTTCTCACTTTCCATAGTGGTATCAGAGCTACACGGTTCACTAATCTGGATTGAACCAAAACCATGACAGGTACAAGCTTTCCCATGATGAATTTACAAAGTGTGCAATCAAATATATCTGTCTTAACTGGAGAAAATTACAGAGCTTGGGCTCATATTGTTGAGGATTGTCTTAGAATGTGTGAGCGTTGGGATATGGTGAATGAAGTAGTGATGGATGTTGAAGGATTGACAGAGCTGACAGATCAACAATTAACAAGAGTTAGGCAAGATAGAGACAAGGATTTCAAAGCTCTTGTTTTCTTAAGATCTATAGTGAGTGAGGCTATTCTATTGAGACATGCAAGTTGCAAAAGTGCTAAAGAATTGTGGGAAACTTTGAAACTTGAATATGTGGGCTCGGCTCAGTCCTTGAGGTTGAAGAAGCAAGCTGTGATGAGGAGTTTTGAGAACTTCTCGATGAAAGATGAAGAAAATGTGGGAGCTACAAAAACCAGTTCATAAGCTTGGTGCAGCAGCTGAAGGAGTTTGGAGAGAATACAAGTTTTGACAGATTAGTGGACAAGTTCTTGAGCAGATTGCCTTTGAGGTTTGAGGCAAACATAGCACCTGTGGAATGGCAATTTACTTATGATCCAGAATCTGTGACATTGGAGCAAGTCTTCAATGTGTTGGAGATGCATGAAGAGAGACATGGAACTCGAAGGGAAGGAGAAGAATGTGCCCTGAAAGCTGAAAGGTTTAAGGTACCTGAACATCGACCTATACTCACCCAAACTTCGAGTATAAATCAAAACCATCTTGACTCAAATGTTATGCAACCTTAGAGGCCCTTACATTTACAGAACCAACCTCTAAACACTCAAAATCCTTACCATACCTTATATCCTCAAAACCAGAATTACCATCAAAATCAAATGCAATATCAACTGCAACCAATATATTCTCAAACACCATTCCCTCATCAGCTGCCTTACATGAATCATCCTCAAAACTACCAAGCTACCAACCAATAAGCAGGGAACAGTTCAAACCGAATGCAAAGTGGATCTAGAAATTCAATGTGGGGAATGTTTCCAAGTTGCAAATTATGTGGGAAGAACAATCATGCTGCTAAAGAGTGCTTTTGGAATGAAAATGTGGATTGTATACATTGTAGAAAAAGAGGACATTCAAAGAGGGTGTGTTATGAGAAATGGTTGAATGAACAACAAAATCCTCAAAGTCCTCTCTTTAGTAAACCACCACCAATCCATCCCTTACAAAAGCAAGTTATTTCATCAAGTCAACCAATTCCTCCTCAGCCTTACCAAAATGCTCCTAAATCACAAATTTATCAAGCTCATTATGTTGCAAATTCTGAAAATACAACATATCCACCACAATTTACCTCTCAGCCTTCAATGACTCAAACCTATACACCTCAACTATAAGTAACTCAACCGTATGCATCTCAATCAGCCTATACCCACCAAATGCCATGCCATTCGATCCATTCACAAACATTAATCCAACAGTCACAAAATGCCTTTTCTTTACACAACTCATCATCTCAACAACCATCATAAATTAGTCCAAACCTCCAAGCTATCCCTTCAAACAATCAGCCTAGCTCATCTCAGACTAGCAAAGCAACAGAAAAACCAGTGATAGAAGAGAGTGTTTTTGTAGTGGAAGCTTGTTAAAAAACCAGAAATGATGAACCTAATGCAGAGATATGCATAGCTGAAGCAAAGGAGGAGAAAGAAAGTGAATGGCTAATGGACAATGGATGTTCAAACCATATGACAAGAAGAAGAGAAGCATTTGTGAAGAAAGATACAAACATAAACACGATAGTGAAGATTGGAAATGGTGAGATCACACCAATATCTTGGAAGGGGGCTGTGGAACTAGCTACAAAGGCTAAAAATACGATCCTTGATGAAGTATATTAAATCCCTGAACTTGATCAAAACTTGATCAGTGTTGATCAGCTATTGGAAAGGAAGTATAAGGTGTATTTTGAAGATGAAATGTGTAGGATTTTCAATGAGCGAGGTGAACTAGTGCATAAAGTTCCAATGGTTAACAGAGTTTTCAAGATTAAAATGCAAGAAGTGGATGAAGCATTTGTTGCTCTCTCATTGACAGAGGTGACTCAACTATGGCATCGAAGATATGGACATGCTAACGTGGACTATGTCATTGATATGCAGAAAAAGGGCTTGGTTCATGGAATACCTTCATTGAGCAGCAAGTTGAAATTCATGTGTGAGGCTTGTGCAAAAGGGAAAAGCCATGTTTTACCTTATCCAGCAAGTGATTGGAGAGCTACAGAAAAATTGCAATTGGTGCACACTAATGTTTGTGGATCAATGGAGAAACCATCTGTTGGAGGAAATAGATATTATGTAAAGTTCATTGATGATGTATCAAGGTATTCGTGAATCTACTTCATGAAGAGTAAAGATCAAGTATTTGGCATGTTTAAAGTATGGAGGGCTGAAGCTAAAGCTCAATGTGGAAATAAGTTGAGATGCTTAAGAATTGATAGAGGAGGGAATACATTTCAAATGAGATGAAGAACTACTTCGAGAAAGAAGGAATTTTCCATCAGCTATCAGTTGCTTATTCACCTCAGCAGAATGGAGTTTCAGAGAGAAAGAATAGATCAATTATGGAAATGGCCAAGGCTATGATGTTTGGGATGAAGGTTCCTAGGAGTCTTTGGCCTGAAGCACTCCTCACTGCTGTCTATGTGCAAAACAGATTGAAAACTAGAGCCTTGAAGGAGAAGACACCATTTGAAGCTTGGTTTGGAGTTAAACCAAGGGTAAATCAGTTAAGAGTATTCGGATCTGTTGCCTACATGCATATTCCTAAACCAAAAAGAACAAAGTTAGATGAGAAAGCAATGAAAGGAGCAACAATGGGTTATAGTGTGGAATTCAAAGTGTATAAAATTTACAATCCTGAAACTAAGAAAATGTTTGTGTCTAGAGATGTGAAATTTTATGAGAATGAAGGATGGAAATGGGATGAGCATTCAGTGAAAAGTCAGGAGGAGTTAGCATTGAGATACCAATGAATGAACTGCTTGTTGAAGAAGTTACAAGAGAAGAACCACATGATGGAGTGATAGCAACAGGAAATTTTGACAATTTTGAAGAAGAAGGGAATCAAAGAGATGATGAAGTGATAGCAGCTAGAGATTTTAATAATTCTGAAGAGGAAGGGAATCAAGAGGTGGCATCACCTAGATCAGGAAGTGATGACTCAAGCTTTAAAATTCAGGAGGAGACTTCAAGCTCGGATATTGACCACAAAATAAGAGACCTGGCCCCGATTTATAATGAAACTAACCCCATTTTTGATTTCAGGTACAATGTTGCAGATGAAGAACCAGATGATGCATACATGATATCCGAATATGCTATGTCTGCAGGAGCTGAACCGAAGACATACAACCAAGCAATTAAACAAGGAGTTTGGCAAGGTCCAATGGATGAAGAGATAAAAGCAATAAAAGAAAATAGCGCTTGGCTATTGATGGATCTACCTTCACCAGAAACTAAAGTAGTGGACTCGAAGTGGATTTATAAAACAAAGCTCAACTTGGATGGATCCATTAATAAGCATAATGCTAGATTGTTTGTGAGGGGATACAAACAAGAATATGGAGTGGATTACACTGAAACTTATGCTCCAGTAGCTAGGCTTGAAACTGTGAGATTGTTGTTGGCATTGGGAGCAAATAATGGATGGAAAGTGCATTAAATGGATGTGAAGAGTGCTTTTCTCAATGGGATGTTGGATGAAGATGTATACTTGAAGCAACCCGAAGGCTATATGAAAGAAGGACAAGAGCAAAAGGTTTACAAGTTAGTGAAGGCCCTTTATGGTTTAAAACAAGCTCCAAGAGCATGGTATTCAAGAATTAATAGCTACTTGCTGCAAAATAGGTTTATAAGAAGCAAAAGTGAGGCTACATTGTATGTGAAGGGAGATAAAGAAGGAAAATTGACCTGCTTACTTTATATATATGATCTGCTTATAATTGGAGCTAAAGAGAAGCTAGTGGAGGACTTCAAGAAGTTGATGAAGTCTAAATTCGAAATGACAGACTTGGGGGAGATTAATTATTTCTTAGGATTGGAGATTGATCAAAGGAAAGATGGCATATTCATTCATCAAAGGAAATATGCAGAGGAATTAGTTGAGAAGTTTAGCTTAAAAGATAGTAGTGAGATGGCAACACCTACGGAACATTAGCCGAAGTTGGAGGCTACAAAACTAGGTGAGCAATTTGATGTGACTTATTATAGAAGTATGATCAGATCCTTAATGTATTTGTGTGCTTCGAGACCTGATATTGCATGTTCTGTAAATATAATGGCTGGTTTTAATCATAATCCATCGAGACAACATGCCTTGTATGCTAGAAGGATATTAAGATATGTTAAGAACACTATTAATGCAAGCTATGCTGGAAGTAACGAATGCAAGAATAGGAGTGGATATTGTTGTAGCTTGGGTTCAGGAATTTTTGTTTCATGTTCAAAGAAGCAAAGAAGTGTAGCATAATCATCAGCTGAAGTTGAATATGTGGCAGTGAATATGGCTGCCAAACAAGCTCAATAGTTGAAGAAAATTATGAAGGATATGGATGAGTTGAAGGAGAATTGTGTAACAATCTATTGTGATTCATGTGCTGCCATTTCAATGGCTGAAAACCCATCTGATCATGTGAGAAACAAGCACATGAAGGTGAAGTACCATTATGTTAGAGAATTGATTGAAGAAAGGGAAATCAAAATGGCATTTTGCAGATCGAATTTCCAACTTGCTGATTTGTTGACTAAGGCATTACCAAGATGGAGATTTGAATCCTTAAGGAAGTTGATAGGAATGCATGCTGCACAAAACAAAGGAGGAGATGTTGACTTGTGTTGCTTCATGCAGTCTGCCATGCTGAGGTTTGTGGAGAAATTTGCACAGTCAATGAGAGTGAAGAAGAGAAGCATATTGAAAACCAGGATTTCAGTGTTTAAAAGGAAGCTAGAGATGATGGTTTTGTGAGCAATTCAGAAATGATAGGATCTAAAATCCAGAATCCAAATGCTTGAAAACCAGAGTTGTTGGACCAATGGTGGTTGACAAATTTAATTCCTTTATGTTTTGATAATAATAAAATGTATAGAATTGGTTAAGA
>JANKOE010384405.1:0-11579 GCA_026284465.1 Erythroxylum citrifolium | reverse complement strand
CACGGAGACCGTCTGGCTCCTCGGCCGGTTGACCACTACTCAGCTCCTCTTCTCTCCTACGTTCCTGCTGTACTTGTGCATATTTCTGAACAGTAGGTACAGGATGTTTAGGCGTGTAGGGAGCCAAGACAGTCCGCCGCGAGGGCTCGTCCTGTTCAATCTCGTTGTGACCGTCGGTGGAAGACATCCCAAGACTCGAGGGGAATTATATAGAAGTAAAGAACAGGGACCAGCCTTGCAGGTGGAGCTTGAACAGACGATGGTCCGAAGATAAGTGTGGCCTGATATTAGAAGGCAATGTTATTAGTTGATGGCTGCTGGGCTTGCAACCGAAGCCAGCGGCGGGTAATCGAGAAGCCCCAAGGCTGTACACTTATTGAAGTGACTATCTTCGAGCTGGCAGGCGCTACGCGCTTGCTTCACAAAATGATCAAAGAGCCAAGGTCTCAATCGTGACGGATGAGACTGCTCTCTACTGTCACCTCATACGATGAGAGAAGTTGACAGCGTCTTCCTTTGCAAGAACAAAAACCTGGTTAGTTTCATCGAGTGATTTCGCGCCTGCATTCATGCGGAGCACCTTCCACGCGATACGTCATAGCCGAGCTTCTTAGGCGCACGAACGGCAAGAACGTGTTAGGCCGTCACGAATAACAGTGCGACCGCATCTGGCGTACAATTTTCTTTTGGACACTGGAGAGAATCCTGAATGCGCTGCGCACACCTGCCAATTGAGCACGCAAAGGCTGCGAGTATTGCAGAGACATTTGCCCTCTTTCATTCCGTTTCTACTTTGTACACAGTATTCAGCAAATTAAGGGCGTGCTGCGACTCGTTGACACTTGACATTATATTTAAATGAAACTATTTTGTATCTCGCAGCGAGTGTTGCGGGCGTGCCATGTCCGGCCGTATCGTGAACGGAACTACAAGTAAAAAGCCATGCGCTATGCAATGCGACCTCATGATCGCTATGATGATAATGATGATGCAAGATCTCCCCAACCCCGTCGCACCTGCTTCTACCGCAGGTGAAAGCCGCCATTCGGTTGCCATTCGTGGCTCGCCGGCAGCTCGACGGGAGGCACATACGTGTCTGACGCCGGCTCCTGTTGTATGCCCAAACCCAAGCCGGCCGAGCCTCGCGTGGACTCGCGCTGCATTTGAGACATGCGCTGCTTCTGCACGGGAACGTTGGTGGCCCCCAGTTCCGCAATTGGGACCGAGAGTCGAGAGGAGTGCTGGTATCCGGGGCTGTGCATTTGCGGCGTGATCTGCTGGCTTTGTGGCCATGGAGAGCTTGGTTGTGAAGTGTGGGCGGAAGACGGATGAGCTGAGTATGGAGGGGCAGGAGTGTGCGGTGCGGGAGTTGGATGATGCTCATACGGAGATACACCTGAAGTCGTGTTAGTAAGAGTCGCGTAGAAAGTAAGTAGCCGCGGGCGCGGCGAGAGTAGGATCTCACCTGTTTGAGTCATGCTCTTGTCCTCCTTCGTAGGCACCGCCGCGTAGAAGCCAGCGCCGACATCACCATCACCATGCCGTTTGATGATGCTCGGGTGGGTGAGCTGTCTGCTTCGTTTGCGCCTCCAGAAGAAGATGAAGATGCCCGCTACCAGCAACAGACCAACCACACCGCCAACGACAGCTCCAGCAATGGTTCCCGTCGATGTCTTGGACGCTGAGCTGTCGCTCGAAGCGGGAGTCGTGGTTGTGGTCGATGTAGAGGTAGCTGAAGGCAACGAGGCCGTGCCTGTCACGTATCCGTCTGCGGCCAGGGTGTTAAGGATACCTGCAGCCAGGTTCCCCGGTGGGCAGCTCGATCCGCACGGATTCGATTTGCAGCAGCCCATGAAAGGGGGACTGTTTTTGGCGCAGCTATACCACAAGGACCCAGCAGGGCAATTCTGGTCGCGCGCTGTTCCGAAGGCGTCCGGATTGAAACTGGCGGGCTTCAGGTTGCCATCCGAGCAACCCGTCTTGGCACAGGCATCGTTTGTGGTGCAGCAGCCTACGAAGAGGCTGCCCGTCGTGCAGGCGAACCAGTTGCCGCCGCTGGGGCAAGACGGCTTTAGGTCACTCGCGTTGCCTGAGGTCGGCGTGTCCCGATAGTACAAAAGACTCATGGCACAATGGAAGAATAAGGAACAGTAGGAAAGGGAAAGGGCTCTGCCACAAAAGAGGACGTCGGGTATTAGAAAGCGATTGATAACGAATCTCAGGCTCACCAAGAGATTTGTTGAATATACACAGGGATGAGAATGAGAGAACGAGAAGGAAAGACTCGGCGATTCTCACGGGAAGGTAGGAGCCATCAGCAGGTATATCTCTCGCTCACCCTGCGGCTACAACGCATCGGTCAAGGCTGAGGAGGGTCTCACGCCTGGGCAGGGCTCTAGATAGCAACAGCGGATCGTCTCAGATTCGAGGCTGCGAACTGACAGGTGGAATGCCACAACCCGTCCCGGTACAGCGAGAGCACGGCAAAGCCATTTTCGCGTGGTAAACCGCACGAGGCCAGGCATGGACGGGGTGGAAGACGTTGGTCCGGGCTTCTTTGCAGACCGCGTGAATGGTGGGAGCATGGAGACGGCCGCGGAGGCGGTCGAATCTGTCTGAACCAAGACCATCATACCGGGCGAGAGCATGTGGTGAGAATCGCACGTGCATCCAACCAGAAAAGGGCAGGCTCGCCGCTCGCGGGTGGTGCTTGGCGGGAGATGAGAGCAGGAGGGCGGAGTCGCGGGCTGCTGATTTGGCGGTTCATGCTGTCTACTACGCTCGGGCTGGAGGAAGTTGGAAGGAAGAAGTCCGGGAGACTTGGCAGCAGAGCAGGAGGCTCATCTGGGCGACCACAGCGACGACCGCGGCGCAGCTCTGCCTCGATTCCGCCCAGGCTTACAGCCGCAACGTGGGAATACGAAGATCTGAAGCCCTTCACGGCGTCCATTTTACTGGCCGGCCCTCTTTGGGTTCTGCGCTCTATGGTACAAGCAGGAAAGGCAGGATATTGCTGCCGTTTCATCGGGTGAGCGACGTTTCCGTAGCCGATCGAGGCGCGCGGGCTGCCATCCATTGCACCTTGTCTGCGCCCCCCCCATGTCGCATGATGGAAAGCTTCGAGTTGACAGCTCTGGAGCCCTCCCTTTATTAGTAACACCCGGCCTGGTGCGGGTCCCGCAGAAACATGCTTGATCTCAGGCTGGCACCCTGCTCGGGTTGGCCCTCGCATCTTACCAGCGACAACCGCGCGTGTGCGGATGCAGAGGCTAGCCACACGGGGCATCGCTCGTCCATATTGACTTTGCACAAGACTCCGGAACACTTGAAACATACTTGAACTTTCTCGATTTGCTGCTCCCGTGCACAACCTTGTACAGATCTGCACTGGCGTGCACGTCTACGGCTTCGTGCAGCTCGTTCATCTCATCATGGAAGCTTGGCTGTCACCCCCCTCGCCAGATTGACGGTGAACATCTGGATCGCGTGCGGCCTCGTGGACGGCCGCCTTTCCTCGTATTCATCGCTTTGTACTGACATCAGGCTTCCAGTCTCGACCAAATTCTTCATTTATTCTATCTATTTTCTTTAGTCATCCCGGCAAGTGTCAATGCGCCCTCGGACTGCTTGCTCGTCCCCGGTGCTTGTTTTTTTTCTTTTCCATGTCGTTGCAGTGAGAGCCGCGTCCCTCGCTCCTGCAGTACTCAGTCAGGTTCATGTCCGGGAAGGTAGCAAGCCGATGACTGGCAGATTCCGTCATGGAAGCCGACGCGGAAGGCACCAGTGGCAGTAGACCTCCGTCATCCTGGCGCTCTTCACTCTCGTCGCACGCATTATTCTTTTGATTTCCATGCTCCATCGCAGCGGTACAGTGTCGTGAATTGTATGGGTGTTGCAACGAACAGACTCGACCTGCTAAACTGCAAAAGCTGCACCACAATTGTCGTTACAGGAGGTGACCTCTCTTTACCGGCGTCTATTACAAGGCTGAGACGACTAATGCGTTGCTGATTGTCTGATTCCGTCTTCACTATGCAAGAGCTTTGGTAACCGCAGGCCTCCGCGCATATTATCATCAGTCTGTATCCGTGCAATTACCAGTCATGAGTGACTACAATGATCATGTCTTCTTTGAATCAAATCAATTTCTGAAGTAGAGAAGTCAATCACGAGGATTGAGTCAAACTATTCTCAACTGCAAGGGTCTTTTTCACCGCTGTTGAAAAGCTTTCGTGAGTGCCTCGCTCATCTTCAATAACATAAAATGCTTTCATTCTGTTCCGTTTTCCAATCTGACTGTTCCTGTGTCGTAGGCGGAAGAGCATTCATCCAAGGAGCCTGTAACGCGCGACAGCGAGCAGCTTCTTTCCACAACGCTTCGCTATCGGCAGCGAGATGTCAAGCGCGGTCTGCGAGACTGGCCAGGACATGGCCGCCAGTCCGAGTGCCGTCGCACCAATCGCAAACTCTGTCATGCTGATGCATGGGGGCTTTCCTGTCTCGTAGTTCATCTCCTTTGCGTCGTCGTTTCCTTCTTCGGTGTCCTCCTGCTCTTTCTCCTCTCCCTCGCCATAGACAGCGTAAGACTTTGGCAAAGTCGTCAGCCACTCGTGCAATTCACCTTCAAAGTCGGCACCAACGTCGATGGGAGGAAGCAAAGCAAAAGACGTCTCGAATTGGCGTTGAGGTATTGTTGGAGATGGAGAGGATGAGGCCAAGACGATTGGCTCGATGACTGGGGCCGATGCGATTATCTTCTGGTTCTTGGCGTCTTCGTCGGTTTGGTCCAGCTCTACGACCTTCGTGCCTTCTTCATCCTCGAGCGCAATAAAAGATCTTTTCTCATCCGGCACAGGCACAGCAGTACCTTCAATTTGGTTTCCTTTTGCTGGCACAATGGCCTCCACTACCCCGGCTTCCTGTGCCTCGGATTCTGCGGTCAGAATACGCTTTGGGACCAGGGCGACCACAATCTCCTCCGACACGGCAGTCTCGACTTCATCGTCTTCCTCAGTATTCATCATGATAGCCTCCGGGATGTCTTCTTCTCCCGTAGTGATGACCTCTTTTTCTTCGCGTTTTTCACTGTCTTTGGGCTCAATGGCCGTGGTGCCTTCTTCTGGTGTAACGACCTTCTCCTGTCTGCTTTCATAGTTCCCCTCCGACGTGATGGTTGTGGGTCTTTCTTCGTGTTCAGGCACGATAACACTCCCTTCCTCCAGCGCAATGACAGTGTCTTTGCTCAGTTTCTGCATGCTCGACTTATTCTGACAAATTACGACGATATCAGAGTCTGCCGAATCATCGCTGTCATCGTCCTCTTCGACATCATTTTCATCGCCGTCGTCGCTGAAAAGGAGACCAAACTCTTCTGTCCGACACTCTTGCACATTTCTATTGGAAGCCAGTGCCGTCTTCATGGCCGCCCTCCCAAACGGGGATGCACCGTGGGCTCGTTTGCCCTTGGTGTGGCGGTTTGGCAGAGGGGCGATCTTGCGCTTGAGGCACTTGCTGTTGCCCGCTTGGAAAGCAAACTTGCTTCCTCCATCCAAATTATTGCAGAAATTGACAACGATCGAACCATTTTCTTTATGATATGGGTCCTGGGATCTTGTCTCGTTGAGGAGCGGAGGATTCTCTGTGGACGTTGCTTCAGTGGTCGGGACACCACGAGCATCGTCAGTGACAGCAGCAGCCTTTGTGGGCGATCGACAGTGCATGTCGAAGATATTGACCGGCTTGGGTCCGGATTCCGAGATGCGATAGGTAGTGGAAGGGCCGGTGCTGAGGAGATGAGTCGAAGTCTTTTCAACCTCGTTGTTATGTTGAACAGGGAGATCTTCGAGCAGCAGTTGAGCGGTCTGTATGCGATCGAAGGCAGCGTATGTGTCAACTTCATTCTTCGTGGCATGATCGGGTCCTGCATCATGAGACGTTGCTGTTGCCGTCGCGGTAGTACAAGTCTTGGTGGATCTCTCGGCTTCCATATCATAGGGGACCTCAGTCATCTCAGCAATGGATTCGTTTTCCTCGAGATACCCAGGCAGTACGTCATCAGGCGTTTCGACGACTTCTACTACAGCCTCGCCTTCTGTAGAAAGATGAGCCTCTACCTTGGGAAGCGCCTCCAAAGAGTCTGTCTTAGTCACGTTCTACGTGAACTCTGCAGCTTCAACTTCATGAGACTTGCGCATGGGTTCCAGGACAGATTGCTCCATGGTTGGCTTGGCGGCGGCCTCATGAGAAACCTCCATCATGTTTGTGGTCTCTGGATAAGCAGTCGTCATTTCTTGAGATGTGGCAGAATGTTCGTCTTGCTTTGACGCCTCCTCAACTTGTTCGCCAATGATATCAGTGCTCTTTTGGAAGGGTGGCATTTCGGGATCTTTGTCGGATGAAGTGGTAATTGGCTGTTCATTTTGGGCCGGAAATTTCCCCTTCTTCTTGGATTTGTTCGACTTGCTAGACTTGCTGTTCTGCTGCTTCTTGCTCCCTGGCTTGCTTGGGGCAAAAAGATGGCGAGGTCGACCCTTGATGTGTTCAAGCTTTGGTAAAAGACGCCGCTTGAAGGGTGAGGTCGCTCTGACCGACGTTTCGTAAGTACTGTCCTGCTTTGTCTCGGTTGAGGGACTGGCTACACTTTCGCTCGTACTGGCGTTAGTTTCGGCATAACGATCGACTGGTTGGAGCTGATCCTTCGAACTCGATAAAGTCTGTAACAAGGCGCTCAAGGTGCTCAGCTGATCTTTGTCGTCTATCTGTGTATTTGGAACAATGGTATGGTCCTTGGTAGGCATTTTCTGCTCATCGACAGATATTCTAATTGACTTTGCGGTGTCAACTGACGCGGTATGACGGTGAGCCGCACCCAGTCCGTCCTCAGATGAAGCATGCTCTGTCGTAGTCTCGGAAAGGCTATTTTCTTCATCTTGGGGTGGGGTGAGTTCGAAACGAGGGCGAACTTCACGAAGCTTTGCTTTAACGCTCGCCGTCTTACCAACGACACTGCCCACGGCGTTTCTCAAAGAATCGCCTTCACCAGTCGATACGGAAGGGCGTTCTGTAAGGATATCCTTTGAAGAGGTATCCAGTTTGAAAGGTACCGGGCCGCTCAATTGCCTATGGCCACGTACGACAGTGCTGTGTGTCCAATCTCTGGAGATGCGACTGCTATCAGTAGTGCCATGAGTCACAAACACATCGTCTTGCGCAGCAGGAGTGACTCCTGTGAAGATGTGAAGCGGAGGCACGTTTGAGTAGTTTATCCCTTCACGGCGTGGACGGAAGGGAAAGGGATCAACGACAACGTCCCAGACCAAGCTTTTTCTGTCTTCACTGTTGTTGAGAAGCAGCAAGTATTTGTGCCAGCCAAGTTCTGAGTTCGACCTCTCCCAGCTGTGAATTGCCCACCTTTGGAAATCCTCGTTGTTCTCACAAGCTGATAGAGGAGGAAGAGCAATAGAAGACACAAAGCCTCCATCTGTAGTTTTTGGAATTGGCTCTGCGGCACGATGCTCAATAGCGGGTGTAGAGAGATCATGCATCCACTCATCGCCAGGAGACGAGGTCCAGCAAGGATCCCAGATTTTATGCTGCAACCAAATTGTCTTGACAGCGTGTTCGGCGAATGCAGTGAGAAGTTCTTCGTGTATTTGCATACTGAGCTGCTTTTGCAGGCCAGTTTTCGCATCATTCACTGCGTAGGAAAACCGATTCTTGGGCTTGGACGCTTCGTGAATAGCAGTAAGCTCGTCAATAAAGTGAGACATCTGTTCGAGTGGCGATGAATCTTCTGCTCCAGAGGCATCCAGGATCATGGGCGCAAAGTCTTGATAGCGACGCAAGTTACGCTGTGCCTTCACAGACCAAGTGGTATCAGCAGGCGGCTTTGACCATTCCTTAGCACCTTCTAGGCCGTATGAGCAGTTGTACTTTTCGTGAGGAACGGTGTTAATTCCCTTCCTCTGGTTCCACAGACTGCTCCAGATGCCCTCACGACGCCAACGGTCGCGAACAAGAGCCGCTGCAACCTCTTTGAAGTCCCAGAACGTGTCTGAGTGAATCTTGCAAAATTTTCCCTTGCGAGCGTCGTGCTGAAGAATGACCATCTCGTCGGCCACTTCTTTCTTGAACTGTATGTTGGGTAGTGTCCTGCGCCGAATTTCTGTAAGGACACTGCGCCCAAGAGCTGGGGGTGCACCAGGGGGCCGCAGGATGTGAGTGAACAACTCGCCAGGAGAACGGTTTTTCCTCATTGCCTTCTGACGATGCAGAGCTTCCTGCCACTGCTCAAGAGTGGTCATGATGTAGACTTGGTCTGATTGTGAGAGAGCACAAAAAGTGTGCAACAGGTGACAAACAAGGTTGGAAACTCGGCGTGAAAGCTTAGTTCGTAAGCTTGATATGGACTGATTTATGGAAGTGATGAGAAGGTGATGTGTGGAAATGAGGTGTGAAAGGTTGACCGATGTAAGTGTTGATGATGGAAGCCGAGTGTGGAGACGCTGAGTTTCTGGAGGAGAAACAAGAAGAAGTAAGTGGCTAGCAGAGCGCAGGGTTTTAATACGGGCCACGTAGATGCGTCTGTGATCGTGTTTGCTATGTCTCTTGGATAGCAATTCACAGCATCTCAATAATATTCTTCATTCAGATTAATTGTCAATAGCTTTCCTTAGCGAAAGCCATTCACATAAGGCTCCGTGCAGTGAATGCTTGTCTTCCCCCAGTTAAAAGCTGTCAAAAGTAGTGACTTACCTGTGGGCTTTGCAGCATCACATACATACTCGGTAGACCTGTGATGCTCCAATTCATGAGCCTACAACTTCATCTCATCATCGCTATCACAACCAAGCGCGGTAGGCTATCGTAGCCAAGGGAGCTCGCTCGTCTCAATCTTCTGGAGCTCTTCACAAGGATCATAACCATTCAAAGACGCTTCCTCCAGGTAAGGGTCTATCTTCATGTTAATCGTTACTCCGTCCTCTTGTGGGGAAAGTTTTTGGAACAGAAATCTGATTCTAACAGTATACGCAAACACTCTCTGTCCAATTCCGACAAGGTAGATAAGCAATCTACATATGTGAAAGCTTGATCTCAAGTTCGGAACACTTATCGATTGTTGGATGGCACACTGAAACTCATGAATTCACGAAAGGGAGTCAACCTCAGCAAGAATGGAACCTCAGTAAGTCTTCTGGATGAATTATGCTTACAACATGTTTATTAGCTTCCTAAAGACTTCCGTCTGAACAACGGTCACTTACCTTTCTCATTAGTCCCCTCTTCAAGTTGGTGCCTTTCCGCAATAGGCTCCTGATTTCCGGAAGCGATGCTCCCTACCACAATGCGCTCGCGGTAGTCAACGACATTTCTAACAAGCAACTCTTGGTCGACGACGATAAAGACCATGGTGAAGAAAGGGGCCTCGCAGTGTATGCGAAAGCGAAGGCTGGCTCATTGATCGGACACGAAGATAATCCATCGTTTATCGCGATCCTGGGACGAAACCCTCACAGATGTAACATCCAGGTCAACTTCGCCGCGGCAGCTCGTGAACAATGTCATTTCGAGATAACTCCGACTGGTATCGTTATGTTGTATGACGATGCTGGCAACACGACTGTCCATTCCTCAGCTGAGTTTCTGAACCCTGGAAGCGCGACTGAAGTGGAAGACCAGTGCTTTCCTTTCCAGGCAAACCGTCGCCGCCGCATAGTGGTGAATAAGAATCTCAACGAGATCGTATCTTTTGGCGTCATACCATTCATGCGCTTCAAGATTGTCTGGTTGAAGTCGATGTGCAAATTTGGATCACTGTTACCTTTACCGGAGATTCATGATCTGAAGGATCGACAGTTCGATGAGACATCATATGGAGCTGCTCTTGGCAGAATCAACCTGCACATTGATTTCGAGAACAATCTCACGCTCGGAAATATCTTAGCAGCACATTCTGACCAGGATGCCGTCAAGTTGCCAACCCAATCATCCTCAGATGCCAACAAAGCAGCAGCGAACATGAAACATCCCGCGCTCAGGGATAAGTTCGAATTTCGTGGAATTTGGGGCGAGCATCCCTTTGCCTACGGAGCTTTTGGCTGCCTATACCGTGTCCTTGACGTCGATAGTGGAAGGCTTCGTGCGGCCAAAATTCGGTACCCTGATACGGATGTACTCGACAATGAAGCGGATCTGAAAGAAGCTTGCTTCTGGCTCAAGAGCGAATTTCGAAGCGAAGCCAATATGCTGGAGATGATAAGACACCAAAATATCGTCCGTTACATCATTCATATGGAAGACTGGCCCCAACAAAACGCGTGCACCATCGTGACCGAACTTCTGGACGGCGATGCTGCCGGCCTCAAGGGCGACTTGAACCTCGATATGACTGTCGGGTGGGACTTGTTCGCGCAGATTATCGACGGACTTGCTCACCTGCACAATCATGAAATCATCCATCGAGACATCAAACCAGAAAACATTCTCTATGAGAAGAAAGCCGGCGTATTCACCTTCAAGATTGCCGATTTTGGTTTAGCACACTTCGGAAGAGGACTTCCTGGAGACTGCGCAGGAACACGTCATTTTATGGCCCCCGAAGTGGTTACTGGTGAAGAATGGATCACCACTGCCGTCGATATCTTTTCGTTCGGGGCCACGCTCATCGATGTGTTGTACAAGGAAGCCTTTGCCAATGTAGAGGATGCGAAGTCCCGACGTGGATGCCTTGAGGCAATGTACACGCATCCTCCAGCCTTCTTCAAGAAGTGGGCAAGCATGCTTGCTCCGGAGCCAGAGAAACGTCCGTTTGCTTACAACCTGGCTCTTCGCATCAAGGACTGCGAAGGCTTTAGTGATTCAGCTTAGCTGCTAACCTGACAGCCGTGGCGCAGACGCCAGTGTGCAAGCTTTGTAGTATCATAGATACGTTAGTTGAGGCAAGGATGAGATAACGTAAGGGTTGTGGTTCAGTGTAAAATTCGATTGTAAGCGTACAAATGTATATGGTATGTAAACAAGTAGATGCAAATATCGTTTTACAGGTACGTACATGGATACGCAGATGATCACACTAGTGGAGGAACAAAAAGATATACAAATGGGCCTGTATATTACTAGGTGTGTGGTTAGAAGCCCCAATGAACATGTATCTCAGTACGTGCATGAGTTCACATGTAGGTATGTGCGTAGACATACGCTCAGGCTGTAAAGAGAGAAGCAGCTGACTCGCATTTTAAGCACGAAGTGATACTCCTGCGAGCGACGCCTGTTCGCAAGGTAGTCGCAAAGATCCAGATGATGAAAAAGCTGCAGGACCAGAGTCAAAGCAAAGAGAATACATCGCGATCATGTCACTGGCGGTTGCCATCCACACCGCGACGGCGTGGACGCGACAGCTGCAAGCTTCGGCAAAACCACCCTCCAATCTCCGACCCGATGGGCCACTCAGGCCGGCATGACTCAGCCGGCTCGCCTTCCCAGCTAACGAGCGGGACAGCTTGAATTGCCTGTAAGAACACTAAGGGAGGGAGGGGCCCAGGACCACCGCCGGCGGCACTTATGGGGCTACGGCCAGTAAG
>JANKOE010384260.1:0-11585 GCA_026284465.1 Erythroxylum citrifolium | reverse complement strand
CGTTCTTCTCCTCCCTTCCATGGATGGTGCCACCATAAACACGGCCAAATCCTCCATATCCAAGAAAGTTCTTTGCATCAAACTCATCCGTATATTGGTTCAATTCCCTAGCAGTAAAAGAGATCATATTTGCAAAATCTACCAACAAAAATTGAATTAGTTTAGCAGATAACAGAAGCTATTTTGTAAGTCTAGACATTAAAGAAGCACCCAGCACCCTTGATGACAATATACATTATCTAAGAACTATCCCCGACGACAATATGCATAATCTAAGAAGCATCCAAATTAGCCAATCACCAATTAAGGATTGCTCTAAAAGCTATCGAATACCGCAAGATGTTAAATAAGTACAACGATAGTGAGTGATGTGAAGGTGATTTGAGATTATAATTTGATCTTCATGGTGATGGTGGTGAGAGATTGTGCTCATAATCGACAAACATATCAAGAGGTACTCTGACATGGGGCCTCGACCTCGTCGGCAAATTCTATTGTCTCGTCGGCAGCCTGCCTGAATAAGGACAGGAAGGGTAATTGCCCAGGCTCTTTTTTAACCGTCCCTATTTTGTTTTATTTTGGTTTTTACGAGGGCACGTAAAAGAAGCAAAATAACCCAGGGCTATAAAATATTAAGAGCAGGCTGCTCATCGGTGACTATGGTTCCAGTGCAAAGATCATGCTGAAAGGCACCGGAGGTGGTGGTGGCAAGTGCGCCAACCACCGGCAATGTTGGAGCACAAACAATCCTAAGAGGTACTATAAGGAGGTTGACGAAGGACGACATAAAAGTATAAAAAGGTGGTGGTGGACGGCGCCGAAGGTGGTGGAGACAACTGTGCCGACCACCGGCAATGGTGGAGCAGAAACAATCCTAGCAGATACTATAAGGAGGTTGAGGCAAGAAGACCTAAAAAGTACGAGAAGGTGGTGGTGGACGGCGCTGATGGCGGTGGGGAAGGGTAAATGAGACGAAAGAGCTACTCTTTCTGTTGTGATGGCGGTGCGGGAGCCGGTGGCGAACTGCTAAAGAATTTAACATTGTTAGCAATGAAGAAGGTGGGTGGTAAGTTGTTGAGGTTTCTTACCGTCGTCCCTAACAATCTGCTGCTGTGCGACCCACCAAACACGCCACCTTTCTGAACTGACCCAAAACAAAAAAATTAGCAAAATACAGATGAGGAATTGGGACGACCGGTAAAGATTTGATCTTTCGTTTGATTAGTAGGGGCCTAGGGGGGTGTTTGAACATGTGAAGAAATTAAGGATTAAATCACTATTAAATTGATATAAATTAGTATATAAAAATTATAAGAAGAAATAAATATAAAATATATTTTATTAAAAAAATTTACACATATTAATATATAATAAATCTAATAATTTAGATTAAAATAAAATTTTAAATAAAAATAAAAATATATTTTATATTATCAATTATTTAAGAACTCATAAAATAGAAGTGTATTTAAAAAAAGTCAATAAAAAGACTTTAATTTTATTATAACTTTTTTCAATATTCTTTAAATATATATTTTTTAGTTTAAACATTATTTTTAATACATTCTTAAATTAACTTAAGTAAAATTATTTATATATACTAATTACTAATCCAATTTGTTAAACAAATTTATAATAAAAATAACAATTAGTTTTTGACAATAATAATTAAAATTTTTAATTAAAATATAAGAAAATAAATAAAGAAATTAATTTTTGATAAATATAATTTATTAGTGAAATTAAAAAATTAAATATTTCTAAGAATAAATATAATAATTTATCTTTTAATAATAATAATTTTAAATTAAAATATAAAGAAAAAATAAAAATATTTAGTTTATTGTTGTAGGGATATATATGTGAAATGAAAAAAGAAAAACACAAAAACATCGGGTTGGAGATGGGGACGGGGATGAAATTAAAATACTTCTTTTTAATTTAAACATTATTTTTTAATATATTCTTAATTTATCTTAAATAAAATTATTTATGTATACTAATTACTAATCTAATTTATTAAAAAATTATAATAAAAATAACAATTATCTTTTGACAATAATATTTAAAATTTTTAATAAAATATAAGAAATTAAATTTTGATAAATATAATTTATCAGTAACATTAAATAAATTTAAATTTAATAGTTTTAAGAATAAAAATAATAATTATTAAAATTAAATTTTAAATTAAAATATAAAGAGAAAAATAAAAATATTTAGTTTATTGTTGTAGGCAATGTTACGAATACCGTACCGGACTTAGTACCAGATTGGGCTCTGGAACGGAACTGTACCGGTACTGGTCGGTACTGGATACCGTTTCGGGATATTTTTAAATTTATAAAATAGTCCCTAAATTTTTTAAAAATTACAAAATAGTCCAAAATTCAATTCCAATCTCAATTCTAATTCCAAATATAATTTCCAATCCAATTCCAATTTCTAATTCCAAAATGCAATTTCCTAAAATTCATTTCCAAAATCCAATTTCAAACTTCCACTTTCGGTTTAATCCAATAACTCACAAAACAAATCACAAAAATTACAACTCCAAGTCTCCAACAAAAATCATCAACATCCAAACCCCAACAATTTCCCAATCCAACCGAAATCAACAACGAAATCCACTTCCTTATTTTTGCCCAAATCCATTCGAATTTATCAGTGCCCACCGAAAGCTTTCCCCCAAATCCAACACATTATACCATTTTTTCACCTCAAATCCACCATTATCAACAACCAACACAATCAAACAATCATAAATTTCAAAATGCCATGAAAAATTAAACAAATTTCAAAAATCAATCGGTCTTCACCGATGGACGAAGGAGAAGGCCGGATGGTGTGCAGTGGAGAACGTCGGACGGTGAGCGCGAGGAGGACGAAGACGGTGTGCGGTCTGCGTGAGAAGGCCGGACGGTGTGCGCGAGAAGGCGAAGACGGTGTGCGGTGTGCGGTCACGGTGAGGCAAAGACGGTGTGCGGTGGACGTCTTCGGGCGTGGAAGACGGTTGAAGGCCGGAGGCGAGGCGAGGCAGGCCGGAGACGCCACACGCCGGAGTCCGGACGGCGGAAGGGAGAGAGGAAGAGTCGGCGAGAAGAGGAGGAGAAGACGATGAGAGAGTGAGAGTCGGGGTAGGTTAGATTTCTTTTGGGTTGAATTTTTTTTATTTGCAAATTGGCCCCTGCGTTTTTTGTTTTTTGCGGAACGGTCCCGAAAATTTCGGTATTAACGGTACCGGCCGGTACCGACCAAAATTTATACCCAGAATTCTTAAGCCTGTTCTGATACCGATTTCTACCCGGAACGGTACGGAATTCAGTACACTAGTTGTAGGGATATTAATATATGTGTGAAATGAAAAAAAAAACACAAAAAGATCGGGTTGGAGGTGGGGACGGGAATAAGAGACTGCGGTGGATTGGTGATGGTCGAAAAGCATATCAAAGGCCTACAACAGAAAAGGTTTTTTTGAAGGAACTATGATGACGACGTCATGTCGACAAATTCTTGTGCCTCACCGGAGAATGCGGCTGCTGCGAGTATGACGATGACGTCTCGCAGGTGAACACAATCACAGAAACAATGAGAACGGGTTGAAAACAATGGATCCGCCAAGTGTCAAAACAAAGCAAACACCTTTGAACTCTAGCCCCTGTTGCACCAAAGAAGGAAAAGAGTAAGCAAGAGAACGTTCACAAAAGTCACAGAAACAGAGCATTTTGAGGGAGAAAGAGCTCCATGAACATAAAGATACCTTGAAAGATTTTCTGAGAGAGAGAGAGCAGAGTCAATTATAGAAAGAAGGAAACGGTGTGATTTAGAAGCTGTAATGGTCATGCTATTTATAACTGGGACAGAGGCAGCTAAAGTGCAGCCTCAGCCTGACGCAAGTCACACAACACATAACCATATACGGAATGTACCTGGAAGTTTCGTGAGCAATTGCTGTATGTGATATTAAATACAACACTGTCACTAATTTCATATATATAAAAAGAAAAGACTGTGTTTACGATTAATAGCTAATATTAGTCTAATTAATATATTCACGCTTTTTATTTATAAAGGTTATAAAAATGGTAGGAATGTTTTCTGACTTTTGGCAATTTCAATATCTTTAACATCGAACCTTCATCCATATTAATAAAAGTTCATATGGCTCTAGTTCATACATACTAAGAAACATATTATATTAGTTAAAAATACATTAAAAAGGAAACATGTTTCGCAAACTTTAGAAATCAGATTTTTGATTTGAGTAAAAATTCAGCAAATTTGATTACGCGTACGAATTGAGCTCCCCGTGTTGCAAAAATTCAAGTTAATTTTTACCAATAATAATAAATTTACCTCGAGTACTATTGGATACGTAAATAGAGTATGAATAATTGTACTGAGAAATCATACCAGACAAATTTTTAGAAAAGAGGGGTCACAAATAATCTCACTTAAAACTCAATCTCCTTAGACATAATTTTTCTAGACATGTATTAATATCACAATAATTCATTACAATTATACTGGACAATAGATATTAAACAGAAAAATAAAGAATAACATAATTTAATGAGGTTTAGTTAATTATGCCTACATTCTCAGACATTACTAAATTAATATTTCACTACTCGAGGGAAATAATACAAGTAAAATATTACAAAGAGAGAGAGAAAATTTTTTCCACAAGGAAAGATAAGCAATTTTTGGATGATTAAAACTAATGGAGCAGAGTTTATTTTATAAGGGAAACAACCTCCCACAAATCCATATTTTCCCGATATGGGATTTGCAATTGTGGGATCAGCCACAATTGTTGACAATTCAACAAATCTCCACCTTGGCAAATTCCATATCTTCAAATCTCTCACAAAACTTATTTTTAGTAATGTCTTCAAATGTGCTTCAAAGTGTCCATCTTCAATTTTTACCAATATTGATCAAATCCAAACAATGTTGAAATTTGACCGCAGTCATCAGCTTTGTCAACATATCAACAGGACTCTCAATGGTCTTAATTTTTTAGATTGCTACTCCACTTGCTTCCGGAACCTCTCGTACAAAGTGATAACGGACATCGATGTGCTTTGTCTTTGCATGGTAAACCTAGTTCTTTGCTAAAAAGATAGCACTCTGACTATCACAATACACTTTGATGTACTTCTATCGAACTCCTAATTCACCAAGTAATCCTTGAAGCCAAATTACCTCCTTCACAGCCTCTACAACTGTCATGTACTCTGTCTCCATGGTCGATAAAGCAACTATTGACTGTAAGATAGACCTCCAACTGGTTGCTGCCTTCAAAAGAATAAACACATAGCCAATAGTTGATCAACATTTGTCCAAATCTCCAGCATAGTCATAATATCTAACTACATATTGACCGTCTCGCTTATCCGGCTAAAATACCCAACCAACATCTACGATATTTAGAATGTATCGTAGAATCCATTTCACAGCTTAGCAATATTCCTTTCTAGAATCATGTATATACCTGCTTATAACCTTAACTACCTATGAAATTTCAGGCCTTGTACACACCATAGCATAAATCAAGCTACCAACAACATTTGCATATAGTACTTTTGACATGTATTCCTGTTCTACATCATTCTTTGGAGATAAAAATGCACTGAACTTGAAATGAGGAGCAAGCGAAGTACTGACAGGCTTTGCTTTTCATTCAAGCCAAAACATTTTAACCTTTCTCATATACTATTTCTAAGTCAAACAAAGTCTCCCCAATTCTTGATCTCTGCCTATCTTCTTGTCGAGAATCTTCTTGACTTCACCTAAATCCTTCATTTCAAACTTTTGATTCAACTTAATCTTCAATCTCTCAATTTCTCTTAGATTCTTTGAAGCTATCAGCATGTCATCAACATACAGGAGAAGATAGATGCAAGAACCTTCTTGTAGCTTGTGAAAATACACACAGTGATCTTATTTTCTTCTTGTGTACTTCTTCCTATTATAAACTTGTCAAATCACTTGTACCACTATCTCAGAGATTGTTTCAATCCGTATAACAAGTTTTCAAGCTTGCACATCATATTCTCTTTTCTAACAACTTTAAAACTTTCAGGCTGAGATATAGAAATTTCCTCCTCCAAGTCTCCATGTAAAAATGCAATTTTTACATCCAATTGAAATAGTTGTTTATCAAAGTGTGCTACCAAAGCCAGTAAAATTCAAATGAATGAATGTTTTACAATTGGACAAAAAAAACTTAATTATAATTAATTCCCTCCATCTAAGTATCGCTTTTAGCCACCAGCTTTGCTTTGTAGCGAACATCACTTTTGTCAGGAAATCTATCTTTCTTTGCATATGCCCTTTTGCATCCAATTTCCTTCTTTCCCTTCAGGAGACTAGCTAGCTTCCACGTTTGATTGTTGTGAAGGGATTGTATTTCTTCATTCATGGCTATCCTTCATTTACCTTCTTTTGAACTTCGTACTGCTTCCTTATAAGTGGTAGGAATGTCATCAATTTCAATTGGAGATGTATAAGCCATTATATTAACATAATGAGCAGGTACTAAAGTGTTCCTCTTTGGCTTTCTCAATGCAATTGGTAATTGATTTTATGGAGGTTCTTGGGTTGGAACATCTTCTTCGTCTGACTCCTTTTTTATCATAGGAGTTTTTGCATCTACTTCGTCATTTATTAGGGTAACAATTCTTCTCTCAAAGTCCACCTATTTTAGAGTACCATCTGTCTGCTCAATATTTTTAGTTGTCACATTTCTTAACATGGTAGATTCATCAAAAGTAACATCCCTACTAAAAATTATTTTCTTTTGATTTAAGCATCAAAGACGATATCCTTTTACACCAAAGATGATCCCATAAAAATTAATTTCTTTGAACGTGGATCTAACTTTGACTCCTTAACATGATAGTATGCAGTGGAACTAAATACATGTAAGGAATCATAATCTATAGCAGGTTTTTCCAACCATTTTTCTAATGACGTTTTACCACCAATAACACTAAATAGTAGGCAGTTAACGAGATGGCAAGCATATGTAATATCTTTAGCCTAAAATTCTCTGCCCAACCTAACATTGGACAACATACACTAAACTTTCTCCAGCAATGTTCGGTTCATACGTTCTGTCACCCCATTTTGTTGTGGTGTATCCCTAATTATGAAGTGTCTGACAATACCTTCATCTTTGCAAACTTTTAAAAATGAATCACTTATATACTTCCCACCATTATTTGTACGGAGACGTTTGATCCTTCTGACTGTTTGAGTTTCCACCATCTTCTTCCATTTGAGGAAAACTCCCAACATTTCATCCTTAGTCTTCATAGTATACACCTATACTCTCCAAGAAAAATTATCAACAAAGGTAACATAATAGTGTTTTCCTCACAAAGAAGCTATCTTGGAAGGTCCCCACACATCAGAGTGAACATAGTCCAAAATACCCTTGATATCATGGATTGCTATTCCAAATTTTACCCTTGTCTTCTTCTCTTTGACACAATGCTCATAAAAATCCAATTTGCAAGTCTTCACGCCTTTCAATAATCCTTGATTTACTAAGAGATTCAAGGATTTTTCACCTGTGTGCCTTAAGCACATGTCATAACCTGGTTGCTTCTAACTCTTTCTCATCACTAGAAATTGTTGCTGCGACTATTCTAATAACAGTAGTACCTAGATAATGGTATAATCTATTATTCTTCCGTACTCCCTTTAATACCAGAAGTGCACCAAAGATGATCTTCATTATTCCATATTTTCTTACCATCTCAAGGCCTTTTTCTTCTAGGGCTCCTATAGAAATGAGATTATTTGATAGACTCAGCATATAACAAACAACTGTCAAGATATTGATTGATCCATCTTGATTCCTCAAACGAATGGAACCAATCCCAAGTGTGGTAAGAGGGAAGTCATTTTCTATGTAAACAATTTCATCTTCTAGTTCTCTAAAATCATAAAACCATTATTGATTGGGACACATATGATGAGTGAATCCTAAATCAAGTAGCCATACACTAGAAGAGCTAGTTGATGATGTAACAACAAGTAAAAAAAAATTAAGTCTTCATTATTGTACTCAGCTATATTTGAATCTGCAACATCCTTTCCTTTATCAAAATTGCCTTTATTTTGAGCTTAAGACAATCCTTCTTTCAGTATCCTTTGTCTCGATAAAAAGAACATTCATCTTTCCTCAGTTTGGGTCTCTACTTCAATCTCCTTTTCTTTCCTTTAGTCTAGTTTTGTGAATGACCTCTAACCACCAAAGGTCCTACTGTTCCATTTTTACGTTCTTCCTTTGTCTTCCTTCTCAATTTATGACTGTACAAAGCAGCTGTAACTTCACTAAGAGACATAACAACCTTCCCATGAAGTAGAGTAGTTTCAAGAAACTCAAACTCATCAGGAAGGGATCCCAATAATATCAAAGTTATACCTTCATCTTCAAATGTCACATCCAAATTCATTAAATCGGTAACTAACTGATTAAAATTGGCGATGTGATCATTTATAGTGGTATTTGGAATATAAAAGAAACGAAACATTCTCTTCTTCACATGGAGCTTATTCTGACTGCTTTTCTTTAAGAATTTTTCCTCCAATGCATTCCACATTTTATATGTAAAAGTTTCTTTCAAAAAAGCATACTTTTGCTCTTTGGAAATACACGATCGAATTGTACTATATGTCAAACGATTTATAGTCTTCTAATCTTTCTTCTCAATATCATCTGGTTTTTTTTTCTTCAATGACAATGTCAAGACCTTACTAAAAAAGAGCATCTTGAACCTCATTTTACCACATGTCGAAATGACCTATATCATCAAAAATCCCCACCACAAATCTTGCATTTGTCACTGCAGTTCTTGCCAAAATGGACAAGGAAGAAGCGATCGTTGTGAATGATGTGGAGTTTTTTTTTCTGTCTTTTGTCCTCTCTGCTGCAATTTCTTTTCAATAGTTGTTGATGCGGAATGCTAAAAGCCTAAGTAAATCTTTTCTGATGTGAAAGATCAGACTACGCTGCAACCACATAGTATACTAAGAAGAAACTTTGACTCTAATACTAATTGTTGTGGAAACTCAAGTTAATTTTTTCCAATAATAACAAATTAACCTCGAGCAATATTGTGTAGGTCAATAGAGTGTAAACAATTGTACGGAAAAGTCACACCAGGTAAATTCCCAAGAAATACTAGACAGATCACAAATAGTCTCACTTAAAACTCAATCTCCTTATATAGAATTTTCCTAGACATTTAATTTAATAACACAATAATTCACTACAATTATACCTGACAATAGCTATTAAATAGACAAATAAAGAACACCAAAATTTAACGAGATTCGACTAAGTATGTCTATATTTTTGCACACTACTAAATTAATATTTTACTATTTCAAGGAAATAATACAATCGAAATATCACAAAAAGAGAAAGATGAATTTTTTGCCTAAAGGAAAGATAGGCAATTTTGGAATGATTAAAACTAAAAGAGGATGGTTTATTTTACAAGGGAAACAACCTCCCATAAATCTATATTTTCCTGCTGTAAGATTTACAATTGTGGAATGAGTCACAATTGTTGACAATTCAACACTCCGACCATCTTTATTATCAAAAGAATTACAGGTTGTTGAAAGTAAAATGACTACAAAAGATGGCAGTGACGACTGAGTTGTTGGAGCAGGTGCCAGAATTCACAAGTTCTACCATGGATTTACGAGGTTGGTGGTAGTAAAAATGTAAGGCCTGTTTTTTCATGTTTATTTTTTATTTTCTGTTTTTATTTTCAAGTTTAAAAGAATTTGTTGGATTAAATTTGCTGGTTTTTATTTTTATTTTAGGTTTCGTTTTCAAAACTTATGAAAATTATAAAAGTGGTTTTAATTATGATTTTTTAATTTAATTTATTGTAAATTAAATATATATTATTTAATTATTTAATATATTAATTATTAACAAAGAATACTGTAGTATCTCATAAATGGGCACGTAAACGTGGTGATGACGAATGGATGATGGTATGGTTGAGTAAGCTTCCAATCACACAGTGGATTTTTGTAGGAAAACAGGAAGACGTAAGGTTTCTTCCGAGTCTTTCGGTACTTAAAATTTGAGCTATATCCTTTTTTTTTGAATGGAAGCTATATCCTATTTGTCACTTATCATTCACATTCAAAAGAAGATAAAAAGTCTTTTGGATTTGATTGACAAGATGTCTCGACAAACATTAAACTGTCTGTAGACTGTCTCAGATCATATCTGGAAATGGGTTGTTTTAATTGTCAAAATGATGCAAATTTCTTATATATGCGCAAATGAAATCCAACATTAAATTTTGATTATTTCATATATATAGACGTAACGATTAGCTCATCTCCAATGAGCCAAAAGGCTCGGTGTTTGGGATGTTTTTTTGCTCATTCACAAAGCAATAAGGACATAGCTAATCTCACTCTAAGCTATTCTTCACCTTAGGTGAGCTAATGTGTGGTGACATAAAGTAATGTTTTAAAAATTGAATAGAACTGGTTTAAAAATTAAAGTTTAAAAATTTAATCAGTAATAAACGATATAAAATTAATATATAATAGATAAGAAATGAAAATTATAAAAATAAGTAAAAATATAGTATAAAATAAAATACTTTGTTGAAATAATAATGCACTAATAATGCATATTAATATATAATAAACTAATAATAAATCTAATAATTTAGACTAAGTTTGAATATGTAGCAATTTAGACTAAGATGTAATTTAAAATATATTTTTAAATAATAATAATAATAAAATTATATTTTATATTATCATTTATTTAAAGGCTTATAAAAATTGAAGCATATTTAAAGAAATTCAATAGAAAAGACTTTAACTTTATTATAATTTCTTTTTCAATGTCCTTTAACTATACTTCTTTATAGTTTAAAAATTATTTTTAACACATTCTTAAATTATCTTAAGCAAAATTACTTATATATACTAATTAATAATTCAATTTATTGAACAAATTTATGATAAAAATAATAATTTAAAAAATGTCAATTAAAATATAAGGAAATAAATAAAGAATCTAAAATTTGACAAATATTAGTAAGATTAAATAAATTTAGTATTTTTAGGATAAAATAGTAATTTATTTTTTAATAGTAATAATTTAAAATAAAATTTTAAATTAAAATATAAAGAGATAAATAAAGAATATAAAATTTTAAAAGATAATTTATTAATTAGAATATGTTACAACTGAAAACAAATTGACTGCGAATTCAAATCTTTAGTACAATAATACATTTTATAAATTCACCGCGGGTGCCATGTACAAAACAATGGTGGGTTCCACTTGCTGTTTTGTCAAAGAAGAGAGAGTACTAAATTTTGTGAAGAGAGAGTACTAAATTTTGTGTGTCCCTTTGACTAGGGGTGTTCAAGAAAATCCGCAAACCTGTAAACCGGACCTGAATCGCATGAACCGAACCTGTAAATAAGGTTAACCAAACCTAAGTTCAAGATCAGTTCGAACCGAACCTGAAAAATCAGGTTCATGGTTCAGGTTCAGGTTTCTAACTTGCAGTTCT
>JANKOE010384082.1:0-11598 GCA_026284465.1 Erythroxylum citrifolium | reverse complement strand
AGCTTTACGAATCAAGAAAATCGACGAACTAGACAACATACATACGATGTACATTTAGCCTAGACAATTATTTTCCCAAGAACCATATCCCTAACGTAGTAGACAAAAATCCTAGTCGCTACTTTTGATTAAAAGAATTGAACGTCAACCTGTTTAATATAGCACTTGATTGAATAAAAACACAAACTAGTTGCGCACCTAGCTGTCAAATTAAATAATCAAACAATGACCCAGAAAAATAATTGATACTTAACTAACAAATCGATTGAAATAAATAACAAAAGTCTTACAACAAGCAACGTTCAATAACTAGGATTCCGTAAACTAATAAATAAAAATTTAGTTACCAAACACTATAGTTTCCCTATCTATCCCGACTGTCACTGACGCTGAGACTGCCGTGGAATTTTTCTCTCTTCTTTTCTACTTGCGGCAGCCTCCAGAATTTAATTCCTCTCACGCACTGCGCCAGCCTTGTGCTGGTCTTTGCGCTAATTTCCCTGTAATGTGCGCCTGTTTCCCTCACTGAGCTCTCTTTTCTAACACTGGAGCCCTCAAGCCCCCACCTGCCAGCCACCTCTTATTTGTGCTCTAGCGTCTCCTGTGGAGTCTCATGCTTCTCACGTGCTGCCTTATGCGTAATCCTCTTGATTTATTGCTTCATTTTTAATGCCTCCAGTGTGTTGCCTCTTGATTTGCGTTTTCCTCTTGATGTCTACTGTCCGTCCCTCCTTGCTATTCCTGATTAGACAATTAAATCCTCCAGCTCCTATTCTGCGTTTTTGCTTGAATGCCGACCACGCCCATGCTTTTGTAATCATCATCAGATAAATTAAAAGCTTCCACGTTAAAACCCTTCTCCACTTGTTGTGTCTCCGTGTATTTCGTTCATGCCCAAGGAGCTGCGCTGTCCATTTATTGTCCTAGACAACTTGCTGCTGGTTTCCTTCGTGTCTCATGCGTTGTGTCTAGCGTTAAGCTCCTCAGCTCCCTTGTGCGTGCGACTTCAATTAAAACAATTAGTATGCTTGGCTTTCTTAAACGCTAATTAAAACACATTGATGCTGATTTAATTTCTTTGCTCCCAAAGTATACCTAAAATTAAATATAAATTAAAGTGAATGTCTTAAGCATTTTTGTACTATTAATCGCTAAGTGAAAATAATTAAAAATATCAACAATTAAGCACATATCAACCCTGTCGTACGCTTTGCTTATATCAATCTTGAGAGCAGCTTCCCCATTCTTTCCCTTCCCTTTGTTCTTCATGTAATGTATAATCTCAAAGGCTACCATTATGTTGTCAGTGATGAGCCGACCCGGGACAAAAGCAGATTGCATAGGAGATATTATCCTTGGGAGAAGCAATTTGAGACGATTCGCGATCACCTTAGCAATAAGTTTGTAAATAACATTACAGAGAGCTATAGGACGAAGGTCCTTCATACAAGTAGGCTTGTCCTTTTTAGGAATCAGTACTATCACCGTATCATTAAGGGTAGTCGGGAACTCCCCTTGTTCCATCCAATTACGGCAATTTTCAAAGATATGCCGCCCCACTATATGCCAACACTTCTGGAAAAACGCCGGATTCATACCGTCAGGACCTGGAGCTTTATTCGGATGCATTTCAAAGATCACTGTTTTAAATTCCTCAATCCGAACAGGCGCAAGAAGATGATCGTTGTCCTCTTGAGAAACCACCGAACTAACATTACCAAAATGTGCGAAATCCAGGTCTCCAGAATCTGCGAAAAGCTTCTGAAAATAATCCATAATAATGTTACCGATGCCCTCGTCTTCCATAACCTGCTGCCCAGTATCGTCTACAAAAGATGATCATCTATTTAAGATTTAGTTTCACCTCCTCTTATAAATGCTTATAAGAGCTCAGTAGTATTAGAGCCACCGAATTAGACCTGGGTTAAATATTCTCCATTGCTTATAGTAATGTTTAGTGACTTTAGTCTAAGATTGGTGTTTCTTAGTGTCTGCGGAATTTTGGGGGCGTGTTTATAGGATTCACACTAGCGTGAAACCTGAGTTATCGCTAGATCAAATTTCAAAAGGACTAGATTACGGTGATCAACTTCCTTTGTTTCTCGGCGAGGCAATCAACGATCTTCAATCTCATAGTTAAGAGAATTAACGAACTGTTTACTTAAAACTGGACTATTATACATTAGCATATTTATCGAAAGCATAACAGATGTGTTAACTGGCTAATAAACTATACGGAGTATTTTGAGTTAGGAACTACTTATTTAAATACCACACCTGTTAGGTACCACTTTATCCTTTTAAAAGACATCTCATAAATTTATTTCCGTAGACTCGTTTTATAGTCTGTTTTATTCCCTCTTGTCCGAACAAAAAAGAAAATATATAGATGGGGTTGCACGTGTGAGTGTAAGAATTGTTGCTTATCTCTCTGACAAGGACTCGCTGGTCGGAAATGGTGTTCGGGTCCCCCTTTCACATGGTCAAAAGCGCATTTCAAAGTCTCCAAGCTCAGGATTTTTACCTTATAATTGACACCAATCTCTCTTTTTTTCTTTTTTAATTTATGTTCCTGTCTTGATGTGTTGGTTGACAGAGACAATGAATCTCTAGGGTCCATCGTCTACATGGATCCTTTTTATTACTTCCACCTTCTTCTTTGTCTCTCTGTCTGTCTTTGCTGCTTCAGCTACTGTATCAGGATTCGTCCTGAAACAAAAAAGACTGTGTAGTCGAGTTGTGTATTTGTCCTCTCTTCCCTGTTTCTTAGGAAGAAGAAGAAGATTCCTGTGACTCGAAACTCCTTTTTCTTACAAGGTCGTATCACTCGGTTTGATCCAGAAGGTGTCGAAGGAGGGAGATAACATTAGCTGTCATGTTTTCCTCACATCTGAAACACATTCTGCTCGTTATTTCAGGTTTTAAGTGGCAAATTCGATATTTATTAAAATTTTAAAGTTGAGTGTTTAAATAGATTTTTATAAAATAAAATATGAGTTTTTAATAAAACTACTGTGTTTTATAAGAAATAAACATATTTTTAATATTTTATTTTAATTATTGAATTTTGTTTTTTTTAACGTTCAACAGATATTTAATAAAATATATAATTAAAAATAGTTAAAAAATCAAGTTGGGTTTCTCTTACAAACTTTAACGTAAAATCCAAACATAAAATGATTAGCTTTCCCTTGGTAAATGACTAGGAAATTTCCAACCAAACTTTATAGATAGCATGCACTATGTACTTAAACGATGTTTCAGATGTTGCCTTCCTCAGAAAACCCTATTGGTCTGAACCTCGGAGAAGAGGGGTTGGAGCACCCTCTCAATTCGGGATTAATGGAACTTATATAAATGTATAAATAAAATTTAATAAAATACAGTAAAAATTGATTAATTAAAATAAAAGATTTAATCTTGAAAAGACAATTAAATCCTCTCCTTCGATTTAGTAAAATACGGTAAGAACTGATTAATCGAAATAGAAGATTTAATATTAAAAAAAAGATTAAACCTTTTTTTCGTAACCAATATTTAAAAAGTTAAGCTGAAAATCTAGAAAAAATGTTTAAAGTTTTAAATTTTAGTTGATATTATAATATCGTAAAATTAATATATAATAGAAATTAAACAATTTTGAAATAATATTTATAAAGAATAAAAATTTTAATATAATTTTGTTTATCAACTCCGATTTACTTAATTTTGCATGAAAAGGGACCATTCGACGTCACTTAACACATAAAGATTCGATCTTTGGATATGAAATGATATAAAATGGTGGAAACTGATAATGGGTTGGTTGAACTAACCATGAATGATTTAGTGTCAATGTATTTGAACCTTCTGATAAATGAACCTTCAAAGTGTGTTAATGGAGTTTAGATAGAAGGAGCTCTGTAGTTTTGAGAGGTGGTGCACACTACACAGATGAGCCAAAAGAGACACTTTTCGGTGGAAGCCAATACACCGAATAACACCACAAAAAGTTAACGACAAAAGAAAAAGAAAAAGACAAACTAAAAATGGAAGTTCAAATTTTTAATGTCTATTGTTATATTTTGATAAGAAGAGGGAAAGCTTGAAGCTTTTTGGGATCCGAGAAAAGGCGTTGTTGTGTGTGTGTGTGTATGGTGGTGGGTGTGCAGAGAAAAAATTAAAAGAAGAAGAGACTTAAAAAAAAAGGGGCTAAAGCTCACGGCTTTGGCTCAGCTTGCGGTGGTTGTTTGCGGCGGCGGCGTTGGTGGTGGTGGTGGTGGCTGAGGTGTGAAGGAGCCTAGCGCCACCTACTGTCTTGGACCAACACAAAAAGCAATCTTCTGGGCATTATCGCTATTTTTGCTATTATCTATAACATCATCCACCGTTTATGTCTCTTTTCTTTTTATTTTCTCTCTTCTAAACAGCTTTCGTTTTGCCCGAGACTTTGGCCTCCTCTTATTTGATCTTTCTTCTTCTTCACGATCTCCGATTTCTTGCAAATTCTCTGGAAAAATTTGTACTTCCCAAAGCGATTGTCTCATCAATGGTGAATTCATGCACTGGCCTGTGTTAAGTTTCTTTTATTTTCACCTTTGTGTAGATCCAAAAAGATAGTCGTCTTTTTCGTTCCAAGCTTGATTCTATAGATTGTTTGTTTGGCCTCGTAAAGTAAGTGGTTGATCAAGCTTGTTTGTTTCATAACATCGGAAATCTGCCTGAAGTTTTAAGCCAAACCCAAGTTTTGTTTTGAAAGGTACAACCTTGACATGAACGAAAATGCTTGTGTGTCTGTCTAGACTATATTCTGAATCTCATTGCCTTCTGTTGTTTTCCCGTTTAATTCTGACTTACCCTTGATCCATTTTACGGTGCAGAATCGTTTGAAAATGCCATTCAAGAGCATAGTTCGTGAGCTGAAGGAGATAAGAGACGACATTAGCAGCAGTTCGCTTGGTAAGTTTCATGGGAAGCGAGGAAGTCGCCGAGGTCGAGCTTATATAGCTCCGGAAGGTGGGTCTGAATGTGATTGCACCTCATGTGAATTGATCGACAACCGAAGCCCATGGGCAAATTTGCCACCTGAGTTGCTTCACAACATAATCCAGAGGGTCGAGGCAAGTGAGACTTCTTGGCCAGGACGTAGAGATGTGGTTTCTTGTGCTTCGGTTTGTAAGTCTTGGAGGGAGATCACAAAAGAAATTGTGAAGACTCCTGAGCAATGTGGTTGGCTTACTTTTCCCATCTCACTCAAGCAGGTGTGTCTTTGAACCAATTTGTGACCCTGTTTTTCTCTTTTCTCTGTCTCTTAATGGTGTTTTGTTTCACTAAGTGCTTCAAAGCTGATTATGTTTTGAACTTCTTGCTTAAGCCTGGTCCAAGAGATCCTCCTATTCAGTGCTTTATTAAGAGAGACAGAGCAACTTCCACTTATCAACTGTATCTTGGATTAAGCCCTGGTAAATGTTTTCTGCTGTTATCTTGGATTAAGCCCTGGTAAATGTTTTCTGCTGTTTTATCTTTAGATTACATACATGTTTTAAAGCATCATCCTCATTACATTAGCCCCGCATTCGAATTTGCAATTTCCTTCAGACTTTACAGTGATTTTATTGATTTTTTTGCTCAATTTCTTTTAAGTTTACTCTGTTTTGATGAGGATTTAGTCTCTGATTAGTGAAGGGTGGATGGTACACCATTCAGTTTTGATACATTATTTGGTGAGCAGGTATTTTGAATTTTAGGAAATTTGTAGATCTACAAAAGTTTGTTGGCACTAATCAAGATGTGATAATTGGTGATTTCGATTCATTTATTCTTCTTTTCCTTGACTCTTCTGCCTTTAGACTCTCAAAGGCTTAATGATTCGTGTCCTTCTTCAGCTCTAACATTGTTTAATTTTGATTTGCAGCTCTGTCAGGTGATTTGAGCAAATTGTTACTTTCGGCGAAGAAGATAAGAAGGGCTATGTTCACAGACTTTAGAATATCCCTAGTTAATGGTGATTTCTGTAGAAATAGCAATACTTATGCCGGAAGTTTAAGGTGTTGTTTTGAAGTATTAGCTTCCTATCTTTGTATTAGAAGCCTTTTATCTGTTACGAAATTAACTTGTTTAAGTCCAAGCAGGTCTAATTTCCTCGGAACCAAGTTCACCATCTATGATAGTCAGCCTCCACATAGTGGAATGCAATATCATAGTAAGCCAGTCCATGAATGCCATTCAGTGAAAGCCTCTCCACAAGTGCAGCTGCCAAAGTATAGAGTGGCCAAGATATCTTACGAGCTCAATGTCCTCCGCACGAGAGGACCAAGGAGAATGCGTTGCACAATGCAATCTATCCCTGTTTCTGCAATTCAAGAAGGTGGGAGTGCTCCGACTCCGAGAGAATTCACAAATTGCCATGACCAGCAATTTCTGTCGGTCTCAAATTCAAAAGCAAAGTGGCAAGTTCAAGAAAACAGTTCAACTAGCCTTGCTGAATCGCTTGATTCAATTCCGGGAAGAAGGGATCCACTGATTTTGAAAAATAAAGCTCCTAGATGGCATGAACAACTACAGTGTTGGTGCCTGAATTTTAAAGGACGCGTTACTGTGGCCTCTGTGAAAAACTTTCAGTTGGTGGCATCTGTGGAGCCTTCTCAAAATGTTTCTGCAGAAGAACAAGAAAAAGTGATTCTGCAGTTTGGAAAGATTGGGAAAGATATCTTTACAATGGACTATCGCTATCCTCTATCTGCCTTCCAAGCTTTTGCAATCTGCTTGAGTAGCTTTGATACTAAACCAGCTTGCGAATGACCTTTTCTTTGACCATCTTGTGTGACATTTTTCCTTGAAAATTTTGTTGTATATATTCTCTTCAAATGAAGCACTGGGTTTATCCCATCTACTTGTTTCATCTAGCATAGTTTTATGCAATTGGCCGTCATGGTCTTTGTAAGTTGAAACAATCATACATCTGCAGAAATTCAATTCTGCTGCAGCTTCTCTACTTATGTATGTTCTTAAGGAGATTTTTGTTGCTGATTTCTCCATGTTAGTTGTAAAGTTTTCAATTATGAAGTTGTTCGTTGATTCTGAATGATAAATACTAAATCATAGTACTGGAAACATTTCATTAGCATAATATAAAAAGGATTATTCATGGAAACATGGCCTTTCTGGATGACAAAGCATCCTTATTGACACATCTGTGATCAGTAGGTATATTAGGCACAGGTTCATGGTTGTTAAGTAGATAGTTTTAATGAATTCAAATTCCACTTGAATCAGATAATCCCTAAGTCTTTATCTTTTCCCTTCTCCCCATATTTGTAACGACATCCATGTTGTCGAGGTTTTTCAGGATTATCAGGGTCTGAGTTGCTGGATTCCAAGAGTAGCCCCTGCAAGCATCTTCGACCAACTGTTGGTTCATAGGTGAGCTTCTCCACGGCAGCCTTGTGCTCAGCCTTAAGTGTCTCAAGTAGTTCTGGTCTTGTACTGTATTTGGTTATTTCTGCCAGGTTATGATTGAGGACAAGATGTATTCCAGGGTTGCTTTCATGTATTTCAGTTTGAGACACAATGGAGTTATTGATGCCTTGTGTGTTACTGTTAATGAATGCCTTTCTTGCTTGGTCTTCATTGCTTAATTGATCTTTAGACTGCTTCTTTGAGATTCCCTCTGCATCAGTGGGAACTGTAGTGCTCTCATCTTGATTGATCTTGTAACCCCTCTTAATGTGGATGGAACCATCCTTCCTTTCCTGTTCAGAGCCCAAACGCATGAATGCTCCTCTGTTTTCACCAGCTAGAGTTACAATACTCACTGGCTTTTGATCTAAGGACAGCTTTGTTTGCTCAATTCCCAACTTATGAACAAACTTAGCAATATCTTCTCTGATCCCTTTATGCAGGGGAGCTTCTCTATTAGAGATGGCATGCCTTTGATGAGATTCACCTGGTCCGTTCCGGGCTTTTGGATGAGTGAAGCTCGTGGTTGTGATCTTTGTACTCTCTGCTTGTCTTTCTGATTGAGAGATTTGGCCAGAAGTGATTCCTGTTTTTGGCTGAGGACGCGCTTCCTTTCCTGTCCTAGACGGGGAAGAGGATTCTGCAGTTTTGCCCACCTGCCGTTGTGGAGACTGGGGCTTTGAGTGCGTGACTGCTGCTGTTTGGGGCTGCAAAACTGGGCGAGTTGGAGATCGTGGCAAAGGAGTAACACTTGGTTGTGCCTGATCTCGTTGAGGATGAAATGGTGGCCGCTCGCTAGGGGCTCGAACTTCAGCAATTGGACGAGGAGGCTGAGGTTCAGCTGCAGGACGAGGAGGTTGGGGTTCGGCAGCAGGGCCAGTAAGCTGGGATTCTGTTCTAGGACGAGGTGGTTGAGGTTCAGCTGCTGGTCGAATAGGTTGAGATTCTGTTGTAGGATGAGGCGGTTGGGGTTCAGCTGCAGGACGAGGAGGCTGTGATTCTGTTGTAAGACGAGGAGGTTGAGGTTCAGTTACAGGACGAGGAGGCTGGAATGTTGATGCAGGACGAGGCTGTTCAGCTGCAGGACGAGTAGGCTGGGATTCTGTTGCAGGACGAGGTGGTTGAGGTTCAGCTGCTGGTCGAGTAGGCTGAGATTCTGTTGTAGGACGAGGAGGTTGAGGTTCAGCTACATGACGAGGAGGCTGGAGTCTTGTTGCGGGACGAGGCGGTTCAGCTGCAGGACGAGTAGGCTGGGATTCTGTTGCAGGACGAAGCGGTTGAGGTTCAGCTGCTGGTCGAGTAAGCTGTGGTTCTGTTGTTGGACGAGGTGGTTCAACTGCAGGACGAGTAGGTTGTGATTCTGTTGTAGGACGAGGCGGTTGGGGTTCACCAGCTGGACGAGGAGGCTGGGGTTCAACTGCAGGACGAGGTGGTTGAGGTTCAGCTGCTGGTCGAGTAGGTTGAGATTCTGTTGTAGGACGAGGAGGTTGAGGTTCAGCTACAGGACGAGGAGGCTGGAGTGTTGTTGCGGGACGAGGTGGTTCAGCTGCAGGACGAGTAGGCTGGGATTCTGCTGCAGGACGAAGCGGTTGAGGTTCAGCTGCTGGTCGAGTAGGCTGTGATTCTTTTGCAGGACGAGGCGGTTCAGCTGCAGGACGAGTAGGCTGTGATTCTGTTGTAGGACGAAGCGGTTGAGGTTCAGCTGCTGGTCGAGTAGGCTGTGATTCTATTGTAGGACGAGGTGGTTCAACTGCAGGACGAGTAGGCTGTGATTCTGTTGTAGGACGAGGCGGTTGGGGTTCACCAGCTGGACGAGGAGGCTGGGGTTCAACCGCAGGACGAGGAGCACTAGCTACGGACAGCCAAGGGAGTCTGAACCGAAATGGCCTCTGGTCTGCCATGAATGAATCAGGGTAAAATTTAGATGAAAGGAACTCAACAAGTATTTGTCAGATAGATTGTTACCTGAATTCTGGTTGATAGTCCTAAACTCATATGGTATTTAATGATCTTGGCTTGGATACTGTGGAAAGCAAGCTGTGCGGAGATACTGATTTGTGATTTACAATCTTCTTTACACCTCCAAAAGAACAAATCTTTAGTTGGAGATATGCCCAAATTCTTCATAACAGATTTTCCTTCTTCCTGAATTCTAGCATCTCGCCTTTGCTGTCTTCAGGTTTTGCCAATTCTTCCATTGTTAAGCTTCAAGCTTCTCAAAGCAAATTTGACGTGTAGTGTTGTCTGTCCTGAAAAAGTCTGGAGTATCTTTTGATAAGGCCCTTTTTTTATATAATTTAATTAACTTTAAAACAAAATTTTAATAAAAAATTCTGTGATTTTTCAATTTTTTAAAAACTCTTAAAACTTTTGTGAAAAAACAAAAATTTGTGAAACATTTATAACATAATGGCCAATTAAATATTGGTAATATGACTAATTAACTAAATTATTAAACTTAATTTAAATTAATAAATTTGATTTAAATTAATAATTTATTACAATTTAATTAAAATTTAAAATTACAAGAAATTCATTTTTTACTATCCTTTTTATTATATTTTACAACCTAAAAATTTACAAAAATATTAGATAAGCTATTATTCTTTTTTTTCAACACCACTTTACCATAAAATCAATAAAAAGAATCTTAAAATAGAATGGTAAAATCACTTTGAGATTTAGGAGATGAAGATAGCATTTTAGAATTCTTGGAAATAAAAAACAAATAATAAAAACTCTTCAAATTTCATTTGTATATTATTATTTTATTTTTGGAATTAATAATAAAATGATCAGTAAGGTTGTTAAAGTGATTTTTTTTTAAACGGAAGAACTCGCAGCTACTATCCTTTAGATGCACGCTGAGTAAATCTCTGAATTGACACAATAGCCTTTAAATTAGACTAACCGAGTACTTTACACTAGACAAGTCCTGTACGACAGGCTCAATAGAAGGATTCGAACATAAAACCTTTTACCCCTATGTCCCTGCGCTACGAACTCGACCACCCCTAAAGGGAATTGTTAGAGTGATGCAAATATTAAAAGTAAAAAAGAATTTACTTTATACCTTTAGCCTATTCCCTTTAGAAGGTGTCCTACGCATGTATATATACTTTGCCTGAACTCATTCATGGGTCATGAGCAAGCTTCATCCACGAGATTCATGAGCAACTCTAGCAGGTTTTTTTTTTTCACAGTGATGATTCCAAGTGGAAAAGAACAGGCAGACGAAATCCCTTTCTTTTTCTTTCTTTAACACAATCAGAAGTTTCTAAAAATGGAGCACTGTAAGAAAGTAAAGACATTGGAGGGAATAGTTAAATCAAGAAATGAAGCAAATGACAACACCTGACAATGGAGGTAACATAGAGACGAGGGTGAACCCTTTCTTACAAAGTTATTCCTTTTCTCAGTCAGTTCGTTCAAGCAAAGAACTCTGAACACAGAAAATAGAAAAAGGAAGCTCTGGTCCTGCGTCAATCAAACTGTTTATGATGCAGTGAAGAACGTTTGTATGTTTAAATTTAGTTGACAAACTTAGAGAATGTAAGCTGAAGAAATGGTGAAAATGGATGCCTAGGCAGACCATCCGAGGAAGATGCTGGAACGCCATATTGTCATTCGTAACTAACAGAAAAGTGTTATTGCAACAAGTTCTGCATTGCACCAATACCGGCGCAAGAACAACAACGAAACTCTAACTATGCTCAAGGCCAAGCTTGTTAGGGTAAAACCTCAAGTCTGATCAATAAATTACATCCAACAATCAGGTAGTGCTGAAGGTCCTGGATACCTATAAAACTGCCATCGGTGATGATTATCTCAAGCCTTCTAATGCAAGAAAACTAACCATGGCTACAGTGCTGGTTTTCTTCTACTAAAATGTGGTGTCATGATTATGCAGGAGCATATCCTTAGTACCTGTTCTATAGAAGCTTATCTCTATATCGCTTTAGAACCATCTTCAGCTGCTCCGATGCAGTAAAGCCTCGTCCTTCCATTAGTCCATGTACCCTTCGCGCATCATGCACAAACCCGCCAGCAAGGAGCCCATTTATAACTCTCTCAAAATCTTTAAGCTCCAATTGATCTTTCTTAGATTCAATTGCCCCCAGAGCTTGAAGAGCCTTCTTCTCCATCCCACACCTAGCATAC
>JANKOE010383965.1:0-11606 GCA_026284465.1 Erythroxylum citrifolium | reverse complement strand
GGCAACAATCTCATGCCTTAAAAAGACCAACGCAAATCTGATTTTCTTAAACTCCCAAATGCTTTATTTAACCTTAAACAAGGTATAAAAATCCTAATGAACATAATGTCACAATGCTGATTTTTTTTTCCAAGAAGGACAAAACTTTCCTAACTTTGCCAATATCATTTCTCAACTATAACCATCAAATCCCCTCTCCAAACTAAGCAAAATTTCTCACTTTAGGGCCATTCACACATGCTGAAATTTTCAAGCTTCAAGTATTCTTCTTCTTTCTTTTTCCTTCATACAATCATTCTCCTTCATACATCACTCTTTCAACCACCATTGTTTAACAAAACCCTAACAATAGAATCATAATTAACAAAAACCAACCATGCTGAAATTTTTAAAAGGATGTATCAACTTCCATTTAAACTAACCTAACTTACCCTTTCCTTCATATCTACTTTTCAAAACATCATATTTAAGCATAAAGGCAAAAACCTTAGCAAAATCCATGAATTGAACAATGCTGAAATTTTTATGGAATGGGGAAAACATGAAATTTCTTCAACAACACTTTACCCAAATCTTATCTCAACCATTAGCATCTAAACCCATCTAATTAATCAACAAAAATTTGAAATTCCCAAGCCTAAAAGTCACCCACGCATGCTGATTTCTTTTTGCCAAGTCTCCATAATTTTCTTCTTTCATTTTTCTTCCACTAACACTCTTCAAACCACCATTATAAACCAAGAAAAGAATAAAACCTAAACATTTCGAAATCCTCTCACTTTAGGAAACCCACGAAAATTCTGAATTTAACCTAACTTCCATAACTCTTTCTTTTCTTACACAAAACACTCTTCTTAAACAAGAAAGGATATATTCTACCTACAAACTCAACAAAACACCAAGAAATTTCGACATTCCCTTACACCCACGAATCTGTTTTTGCTACAACCTTTCATTTTCTTATTTTCCTTCATGAATAACTCTTCAATCTACCATGAATAAGCAAGAAAAAGAGACACCCAAGCAATAGAACTATGAAATTCGAAATCCCTAACCTTGTAGAGAGACCCACGACATCACTCTTCTCTCCTTCTTCTTCTTCTTCTTCTTCTTCTTTACTTTGGCCAGCCGAATACCTTCATCTTGCTTCTCTTCCCAAAATCGACACCCTCTTTTGCTCTTGAAGTTTCGGTGGAGCTTCCTCTCCTCTCTAGAATGTCGTGGTTCCCTCTTTCTAAAGACTTAAGAAACTAACTTAAACCTAAGCTATTATAAACGACACCTCATCACTAAGCCAACTTCTTATTTCCTTTCATTTTCGTATTCCTCTCTTTTAGCCTTAGGAAAATGATTTTTTTTTAAACACTTACACCTAATGTACACGACACACACACACATCTTACTTCTTTCTCCTTTCATTTTACTTTATTTCTTTTCTTTTTTTTCATTCTCCTTTAAGTCACCTAATGGACCTAAGCCCATGCTTCCCCTCTTCTTCATTTAGTCCATCTTAAAACCCTAGCCCAAAGCTTCTTTCATTCTTTCATTTATACCTAGGCCCAACACTTAATAATCTAACACTTATACACTACATGGGTTGAAATTCGTGGGCCTCCATTCCTAGCCCACTTGCTTTCTTTACACTTCATTCTCATTTAATCTCTAATTAAATGGACTCCAAATGGACTACAAGCCCAATTCCTTCATTTTGCTAAGTCTTCTCCTATAAACTAACTAATTCACTTAAGTAGAAAGCCCACTTAAGCCCACTTTATTAACTTAAGCCTTAAGGCCTTATACAAACCTCCTAATTTGCCCTTTTAATTCTACTTATTCTATTTAAATTCTAATAACTTATAAAACTCTCTCATTTCATATTATTCTTTTGAATAACAATGCATCACAAAATTTCACTATATCCCTTCATCTAATAATCATAACCTACATAATAAAATCCTCGATTTATTCCAACCAAATTAAAATTATCAAACTAAAACCTCAAAATAATTTAAACATGCTTAATGTAAATCGGGGCCCAACAAGACTGATTTAATGGGTGCTACTATTATCAGAATTTGATATTGAGATCAGAGACAAGAATTGAGTGGAGAATGTGATAGTTAACCACTTATCACATCTGGAAGAAGGGGTATTAGAGCAAAGTGAAGACATTAATGAGTGATTCCTCAATGAATTTTTGATGTTGCTCAACTGCCTTGGGGTACCATGGTACACTGATATAGCAAACTTCATTGCAGGAAGTATTCTCCCTTTAGATTTATCTTATCAACAGAAAAGGAGATTCTTATATGAGTGACCCATTATCTATAGGATGACTCAATCTTCTATAGGACATATGTTGATGGACTAATCAGAAAGTGTGTTTTGGAGGAAGAAATGTTAAACATACTAACATAGTGTCATGAAGCTCTCTATGATGGGCATTACGAAGCAAACAAAACAGCGATGTGGGTCTTAAAATGTGGATTTTATTGGCCAAATTTGTTCAAGGATGCTAAGGAGTTTATGGCACAAGTGATAGATGCCAAAAAATGGGGACATCTCAAAACAAGATGAAATGTCATTGTCTAACATTCTAGAAGTCGGAGTGTTCGATGTGTAGGGATTGGACTTCATGGGACCATTCCCATCTTCTATGGGGAACACTTATATCTTAGTCAAAGTGGATTATGTATCACAACGGGCTAAAGCTATGATAACTCCAACAAATGGTAGAAAAGTGGTGCGAAAATTTATCAAAAGACTATTAAATAAATTTGGAGTGCCACAAGCTATAATAAGTGACGGAGGAGCACATTTTTGTAATAAATGTTTTGATGCTCTTATGAAAAGATATGGAGTTTACCATCATGTTGCCACTCCGTACCACTAGCAGACAAGTGGAGGTCATGAACCATAAGCTTAAATGAATATTGGAGAAGATGGTAAGTAGTTCAAGGAAGGATTGGGCATTGAACCTGGATGATGCCCTATGGGCCTATCGAACTACCTTCAAAACTCCAATCAGTATGAAACCATTTAGACTTGTTTATGGTGAGCCTTGTCACTTGCCTATGGAATTAGAACATAAAACACACTGGGCAATAAAAGCCTTAAATTTTGATTGGAAGCAAGCAGGTGAGCGAAGATTTATACAATTGACCAAACTCGACGAGCTTCGTCAGAATGCGTATGAGCATGCAAATCTATATAAGAAAAAAAAGAAGAAATGATATGATTCTCATATTAAGAAGAAAAAGTTCAAATTGGGAGATGCAATGTTACTTTATAATTCAATATTTAAGTTATTGCCTGGAAAGCTCAAATTAAGGTGGAGCTGGCCTTTTAAAGTGACCCGCTTTTTTGTGTATGGAGCTTTGAAATTAGAAAATCAAAACAAAGAAACCTTCAAGGTGAGCAAAAAAAGGTGTAATTCATATCTCAGAGGAGGCTTTTAGTAAGAAAGGGAAGTAATTTATTTCCTTTCAAATGATTAAAAAGTTTTGAATGGTGAAAGATCAAGTTAATTACTATAACTTAACAATTTTAAGTAGTTAGGTTTTCTCTTGAATTCTAGTATTTATATCTTTATTTTCATGTTTTTGGAGTATTTTAGATTGTTAATTTTCATGTTTTTGAAGCAATTATAAGTTAGGGAACAAATTCCGGGGGTCACATAAGAAAAAATGAATGAAACAGGATAAGGTGTGCCATTTACAGCTTATTATGAATGTGCTTCAATAGAGCACGATTGTGCTTGGCATGTTAGACCTCTGTCACGATCGTGCTACAAGCTCATGATCGTCACAGTTTCACATTTTAGACACTATTTTGCCCTTCCTTTTTAACCCTAACCTTTAAAATTCAACTTTTCTCTTCTTCTACATAACTTGTCTCTCTACACCTGGCAATCACCTTCCAAACTCTCAACTTTCTCTTCATTTTTAGTTAGGTTTTTCATTAATTACTTTCATCTTTCATCTAGATAAACATTCCTCTTACACAAATATAGTAATTTCCACACAAAAAATCACATATTCAACGTGTTTCTTACAATGTTTTTACAAACTTTTATCTCTCATATTTTTAGGTCTTTTGGGTATTTTTATTGTGTTCTTGGTTGATTTTGTAGGTATACACTCATTAATAGTGCCAAGAAACAAACAAGTTGCTAAACATTCATAATTGAAGGGGAAAGCTCAAGTTTCAGGGAAGGGTGCACGTGATAGGGCTACAGATTTTAGAGCGTCTCTTCCGATTTATTTAGAAGACGAAGGTATTCTATTCCAAACTCTTCGTTCTAGAATTATGACTACACATAAATACTTTAATTTTTAAATCTTAGAAAACCTTGGGTTAAAAGAAAAGATTGAGATTTTGAGTGAAAAATTCAATGGAAAAATTTATTAATTTTGATCATGTTGTGTATAAGGAATTAACCGTTGAATTTTATACTACTCTACAATTTGAGCCTCAAAATTTGGATAATTTTTGGTTTTAATTGAGGGGCCACCTTTATAATTTAGATTTTGATATTATGGAAGAAATTGGCGGATTTCCTGGATTGAACACTAATGAAAAACAAGATAACTTTTGTGCTAAGCAATGCCCATAATAAAGTTATTCTTAGTCTTGAGCATCAGTTACTGCATAAATTTATGTTTCATAAGAAAGTAAAAAAATATTGAATTAAAGACTTATTCATACTTTAGTGCATAGACAATAATTTCAAGTTTGTACTTCAACCCATATTTTTCATACAATAGCTACTTTTCTTAAAAAGAAAATCAGCTATTTTGGTATGGTTTATCTTATTACCGCACTTGTTATATATTATGGTGTTCTTAATCACACTCATTTAAAGCGAGCTGAGATCATGGAGATCCTTCACATAGAACTTTGGGATATTGGTTCCAAAACTCAAGTGAAATATAAGAATGGACTAGCTATATCCAACTCCGCACCAGCACAACATCAAACTGAGGTCTCATCAAGTGAAGAAATGGATGAGGATTACGAGGAAGGCTAGGAGAAAGTCTTCAATTTACTATCAAAAAACAACAAGCTCATGGCAGAGCGCATGAGCATTATAGAGGCGTAAATAAAGGAGATGGCGCGAGATCAACGTAAATAGTAATGTGACACAAAAAAGATTTTGAAGTACCTCGCTACTCAAGGTGTTCAGATTCCTTCACCCATACTGTCACCACTCAATTTCTATAAGTGTTTCTTGCTCTAAACTTTTTATTACTTGTTATTTATTTTTATATGTGTTTTTTGGTTTCTCACACTGAGGACAATGTGTTATCTAAATGTGGGGATGTTTATACATTGACATATCATATACGTGTGAATATTGCATTTCACATTGTGTGAACATCTTATTGTATATATGTGAATGCGTCAATGGAAAGAATTTGATAGAATTTGTTTGGCTTTGAACATGGTCTTTTAATTTTTAAAGGCATATTGACTTGTGAATTTTGTGTTTTAAGTGTCTTTGGATGAATATGCATGATAATTACGATATTACACCTATTCTTCACTTTAGGAAATTTGTTGTATACATTTATAATTACAAGTCAACTGAATTGGTTAACATTATTAGTACCCTTTCTTGAGAATGATTAGCTAAAAAGAAATGAGGTAGGCTAAGAAATAAAATATAAAATGTGTTAACTCAAATTCCTATTCTGCTAGCCCATTTTGAAAAATTTAGGTTAAGAATAAGGCCAGTAGCCAGTTGAGTATATGATATAGATGCGTAATATGGGGCACTCATGACAAATTGTTTTGTCTTCACATTAAAAGGCTAGAATGACACTTGAACCAAGCTAAATAAAAAATATGACCTACTTAAGTAACTGAGTGACATTTATGATAAGGTGTTTGCCTTCACATTAAAGGACTAGGTTAACGCTAAAGATAATTAAAAAAATGATGTTTTAATAAATAAGACCTATTGATCTTTGAAAATAGCAAAAAATTTCGTAAAAGGCTACTTAGTGATATTTGCCTTTTTAATTGATCACTAATCATAAATGTATGTTTTCAAGCATCATAAGTATATGAATAGGGTATTAATATTTTGATTGATATGAATATTCAACTCAAAGTACTTAAACATGAAATGAATAGTTTAGTATGTTGGCACATTTTGAATGATAATGTTTACGGTTAAATTGATTCTATAAGATTTAATGCCACTGTATCATTATTGCATATTGCATGAATGTGTGATTATATGTTCGTGTATTTGTTTGTGTTTGTGTTTCTTGTTTTTGCTTGAGGATAAACAAAAGTTTAAGTGTGGGGATGTTAGTAGGTATATATCATATTATGTTTTTCTAGGTGTTTTAGTTTGTTTTCAAGTGTTTCTTGGATGATTAGCTTATGTATAGGCTTAGAATTGTGTTATTGTTAGTATTTGATTATGTTCTAAGTGTTTGTGTGGTTTAGAACACGAATTCATCTTAATTTTATGTTTCAAGAGGTGTTTGATGTGTTTGTGAGTGTTGGAAATTAGGAAATTGAAGAACGAATAAGATGGAGGAAGCTTTAAGGAAGGCACGATCGTGCATAAGGAGCACGATCATGACATATGTGCATGGCTCTTTGTCATGGTCATGGCAAGGAAGCACAATTATGACAAAAAGGTTGAAGCAATAGAGCACGATCATGACAAAGGTTTATCCAGGTGCGAGATTTTTTGCGTTTTTAGTTTAGAGCTATTTTTAGAACCAAACAAAGTGGGAAAACCTTAGATCCAACCCTAGAACCTTAATGGAATATATAAGAACATGAAAAACACAAAAAAGAAGCAGCAACCACAAATTAATGTAAATCAAAAGCGGAGAGATCAAAGAAGAGCTTCGGGAAATTCAAGCATTCCAGATCAAAGCGTCAAGTAGTTTTTATTCTTTTCCTTTCACTTTCTTAGTTATCCTTGATATGTAATTGGATTTCTATGATGTTTAACATATATATGGATTTCCAAATCCATATTAGGAATCATTCTAAAATTATCTTGTGAACTTTAATTATTTTCAATTTCAATATATATTTGGATATTTGTGATAATTGTCGTCCACAAACTTGACAACAAATCAAGAGAGTGAGTTAAAGTAATTAGTGTTAAGTTGTACAACAAGGGTTGGAAATTTAATAGATCTATGATTTTCAAATTAACAATCAATTGAAGAGAAATCTTGGTTGTGAAATTAATTATCTAAGAGATTGCTTTATATCTATTTGAATAAGTCAGAAGTAGTTTGGGAATCGAGAGATTACAAATTTATAAATACTAGGTGACAGAATCTAGTCCTTGGCACATTGGTGGACAACCAATGTTTGTCTAAAAATGGGATCCTGGTTTGGAACTCATAATATCTAAAATTGAAACAATTCCATTATGGATCAATTTCCACAACATTCCACTTGAGTACTGAACCATTGATGGTATGAGTTTCCTAACTAGCTTTTTAGGGATACCGCTTACATTTGACTCAGTTGTAGGTCAACTAGAAAAAATTTGCTATGCTAGGATATGTGTTGAAGTTAGTTCTAAAAAAAAGCTCCCTGATGCATTGATAGGAATGAAGCTGAATGTTATTGGTGAATTGACTAAAACAAAAGTGCAACTCACCTATAGCTAGAAACCTCAATTAGGAAACAAAATGTGGAGACTTACATGGAGGCGATTCATCTCAGGATATTAATATGAACTTATAGGCATTAAAGAGATCTCAACACCCCAAAAAGATGAAGAAGATGCACAAGTTGCACATCTAACTTGGAGTCCCAAGTATAGCTTTCACACTAAGACCTAGAACCTACAAGTAAGAGCACAAAATTAGAAGTCAATGAAGAAATTGGAGTAGCTCCTACTGAGGAAGATTATCAAAGCCAACATCCTCCAAACATCATAGCAATGGAGCTGGGGGTCCATCTATCTCCAATAGTAAATAGCAGAACAGGTAGGAAAAGAGAAAACTCAAAAGTATGGGTACTTAACCTCTTACCTCTAATTATGTTTTTTGGCACATAAGGGGATTAAACAAGTCCCATAAAATGTAGGCTGTTAAGGATTAGTTTTTTTTAAAAAAAAACTATTTTGATGGGACTACTAAAGACTATAATAAAAGCCCATTAGTTTAAGGAAGCTATGAAGTTATTAGAAAGGGAATGGTCTTTTGGCTTAAATCATGAACACCATTATAATGGTCGCATATTCTTTTCTTTTAACAAGAACAGAGTGTAAATTATTGTATATAGGAGTTTTGACCAATCTGTCCACCTCTTCTACAAACTGGAGAATTCAAAACTTTTATTCCTCAATCCCTTACTATGCCCCCTTAAAATTTGTCAATTTTCTTTCCTCTAAGTAAGTTTTTTTGGATCTGGTGAGTGAAGGATGCGACAATAGGATTCCTGGATGCAAATCTTACCAATTTATGAGAAAGCTTAAAATCCTAAAAAATATATCGATTTTTTATGAAACTTGGTGGTCCTAATACTCTAACCGAATTGCAATATGTCAAGATTGAGTTTCGAAATGCTTAAGAAGCCTGCTATATCCACCCTAACTACCCTGACTTGAAGGTTGCGTAAATCAAAATTCTGGAAAATTTTAGTAGAGCTCTCTTTGAACATAATTCTCTCCTTTTGCAAAAAGGCAAGAATCACTTGGCTTAAAGAAGGTGACTCTAATACCAAGTTCTATCATAATTATTTCTTGTTAAGAAGAAACAACAATATAATTATTTCTTTTTTGATTGAAAATGGCCTAAGGATTTTGTCAGTCCTTAACTTTTACTCTAACCTAATTGACTCAAGGTCACCACAGAGGACTAATTTATAAGATCTTGTGACTCACATTAGACCTCCTTTATCTCAGGACTCTTTGGAGTGTATTCAATAGCCAATTTCAATACAAGAAATAAAAATGTACTCTTCAATCTTGACCCTAGTAAGGCCCCAGACCTTGAAGGATTTAATGCAAATTTCTTCTGATCTACTTGGCACATTACTAGTAAGCTTCTTGTTGAAGTTATCCAGTAATTCTTAAATTCTAGGAAACTTCTAGAGGAGATTAATGTAACTTATATTTGCATGATTCCTAAGATTCCCAATGCTAATTCCATTAATGATTTTCAGCCCATTTCATGTTGTAATGCTATCGTTTATAAAGTATTATCCAAGCTGATAACAAATAGGTTTAAGGATCCACTCAAACATCTCATCCACCTATCTCAAGGTGCTTTCATTTTAGGGAGAAGTATCTTTGATTATATCTTACTGGTAGAAGAGATGATGAAGGACTGTAATGTAAACAAATCCATCAACAATTGTGTAATCAAAGTGGATTTCTCTACGAATTTTGACAATTTGTATTGTAATTTCCTACTTAACAATTTACAATGGCTTGGTTTCCTTATGAAATTTATTAATTGGATCAAAGTTTGCATTTCCACTTACTCCTATAGATTTCTTATTAATGGTGCCTTAAGTAGTAGCTTTAAAGGCTCTAGTAGGATAAGATAAGGAAACCCAATTTCACCTTACTTGTTTGCAATTTTCATGGAGATTCTTAACAGAATTATTATGTAAAATATCTCAAATACTTTTGGCTTCAAATATCACTATAAATGCAAGGATTTTCACCTTACTCACCTTATATTTGAAGATGAACTTATGCTTTTTTTGTGGAGCTCATCACAATTCCATCTCTATTTTATATGACTCTCTTCATAAATTTTGCAAAATTTTTGGTCTTAGTGTCAACTTATTGAAAAGAAAGATTTATTTCTCCTCTGATGTCTCATATGTTGAAAGCCTAAAGAATGTCATTAGCTTGAATGTAAGTAGCTTGCCTTTCAAATATCTTGAAGTCCCTATCTCCTCAAAAAAGATTAAGCTTAATGATTGTCTTCAATTTCTGGAGATTTTCAAGAGGAAAATTAATGCTTGGCAAAATAGATCACTCTCACTGCTAGGTAAGGTCCAACTTATTGTTTTTGTGTTGACTAACATGCACACTTGATGGAGCTCACATCTTTTCTTGCGAAAGAAGATTAATAAGGAGATGGAAAAATGCATGAGAAACTTCCTATAGTCTAGAAAATATACAATCCTTAGGGTTCTAAAGATAAATGGGATGATCTATACTAGAAAAAGAAGGAAGGAGGTCTAGGATTTGTCTCGATTAACTTGATTCAAACAAGTTTAGTGGCAATGAGGATATGGAGGTTGCCCAATGACAAAGAAGCCCTCTGGGGTAAATGGACTAATGAATTTTATTTAAGGATTCTAGTTTTTAGCAATTAAATGAAAAGAAAGAACACTCTTGGCCTTTCATCCTTATGCTTGGGAAAAGACATACTATTTACTCACTTTTTAGAATTCATATCAGAAATGGATAAGATTCTTGATTCTAGTTTGATTACCGGTCTACTGTAGGTCCTCTAATCTCAAGATGTGATACCTCATCCCTAATAACAAGAATTCTAATTCATTCTAGAGATTCCAAAGTAATAGACTAAAAGGAATTGGCTTGCTATTGATAGAGGTATGGATAGATTGCTACCATACTTTCCTACCTACCTCCCCAACCCTCACTTGAAGGAGAAAGCAATCTTGAAGTCCAAAAGCAATAGGGAATTCTCCAATTCTTCTTGCCTTGAAGCTATTAGATTCCAACATCCCTTTATTCCATGGTATGATATTGTGTGGAAAGGATCATTAATGGCTAAAGCTTCATTTACCATATGGTTAGCTTTTAGAGGGAGATGAAAACAAAAAAAAGGCTTAGACGATGTTTGGTTGGGGGTTTATTAATGGAATGGAATGAAATACAATACTATTCCATCGTTTGGGAGGAAGGTTTATAATGTAATAGAATGGGATGGGATGAAAAACGAGGGTTTCATATTACATATCATTCTATCCTAAATAGTAAAAATGAGAAGTCTTTAATTTGGGGAGTTTAGGATGGAATGTAAAATGATAAACAACTTTTCACTATATCACATTATAAACCCTTCTTCCAAACAATATTTCACTATATTACATTATGAACCTTTCCATTCCTCCTAAACAATAATTTTCTAATATCCCTCCTAAACAATAATTTTCTAATATTACATCCATTTATATTTTATTCTATTATAGATCATTTCATTCCATTAAAAATCTTGCGACTTATCAAACATAGCCCTAAGGGTTCTAATGATCATATTTGTTGCCTTTGTATCATATTTGTTGCCTTTTTATCTGGTACCTAGAACAACTTTCCATCTATTCTTTCAATGTTGCTATTCTTCTTCCATTTAGGCTAGAATACTTTATTTCATGAATTTGGATTGCCCATATAGCAATTGGGATGAAATCCTAATAATCAATACAAAAAAGGGGGAAAAGATTAAATATGCCTAAACATAAGCCTCAATTGCTCTTTATATTCCATATGAAAAGAAAGGAATATAAAGACTTTTAGGAATATCAAAACTGACAAATATGCTCCAGAACATGGAGTTGGCTATTAGATTAGAGAAATTCTAGTTACTCATAAAGTCATTCATAACTTGAGCTCCTCTCTTAGAAGAAGA
>JANKOE010383777.1:0-11623 GCA_026284465.1 Erythroxylum citrifolium | reverse complement strand
AAAAGAAAATTATCAAACTAAACCTCAAAATAAAATAAACATGCTTATTTACTAAGAAAAGAAATCGGGGTCCAACACTAATTCTAAAGATAACATAGCCAAAAACTGTCTTTTTCTCTCATTTAGAGTCTCTTGAATGGGTGTTTCTGAAACTTAGGGCTTGGCGGAAATAAAAACAATTTTGGCAGGAGTGTTTAATAAACCTACTATTGGTGACAGAGAAGAAGACTCGGAAACTAGAGTTTTTTCATAGTGAAGAGTTATGCCGTGGCTAGAAGCGAATGCCAAGGCTTTCTTCTGTCCCTTTGATTCATGCCATTGTAAGTAAGCTTGGTGAGGATTAGCATATTTGAGAGGAAGCAAAGAGATAGGGTGGAGAGAGGAAGGAATGATGCTTTTGAGAATGATAACGATGAGTAGAAGAAAGAAGTCTGCTAAACAATTATAGGGTGTTGATTTCGTGTAAGGATGAGCAGCTGTACATGCTAATAAAGGAAGTGTGATCGTCTATGTATCATCTATCAATCACGTATGAAAAAGCGATCAGGGTGGCACGTATGCTTCTTAAAAGCTAAAACGGTGCTAAAAAAAGAGTTGCCTTTTTAGGACATATGTATTTTTTCTTATTAAACAAAGAGGAGCCTTCTAAATTAAGATGGGCCTTTGAAAGTAAAAGGGGCCTTCTAAACTAAAAGGGTCTTTCTAAATTAAGAGGGCTTTCCATAAAAGAACATATTAGAAGGAGCTTACTAGTATCTGCAAAGAGAAGTAGCATAAAATACAGAATTAATATCAGATAATCTGCACATACTAAGCTCTTTTCTTAACACACAAAATCTATCTTAAAAAATTTTCTTACTAAAGATATCAACTACTTAATTTTCAGTTTTAATATGCAAAAGATCATTGGTTCCTCCTAAAACATGATCTCTAAGAAAATGGTGTTTGATTTCTATATGCTTATTCCTATAATGATGCACAGGAGTTTTAGAAAGATTTATTGAACTGGTATTGTCACATAGTATAGGAATATGATCAAAGTTCAGAGAAAATTCCTGTAGTTGGTGTTTCATCAATAGGATTTAAGTGCAACAGCTGGTAGTTGCTATATATTCCGCTTCAACTATCGAGAGCGCTATGCAATTTTGTTTCTTGTAAGACCAAGAAACTGGACATCCTTTAAGAAATTAGCAGTGACCACTTGTGTTTTTCCTATCAACTTTATCACCTGTATAATCTACATCACAAAAGCCAACTATATTAAAAGAATCAATTTTTAGATACCATAGTCCAAAGTTCATAGTTCCACGAAGATAGCGAAAGATCATCTTGGCCGCTTGAAGATGGCTTGCTTTTGGATTTGATTGAAAGTGTGCGCAAAGATACACACTAAGCATAATATGTGGTCTTGAGCTTGTGAGATATAATAGTGATCCAATCATTCCTCTATACTTTATCTCATCTATAGACTTGCCTTCTTCATCCTTATCAAGTTTAGTTCCATAATATATAGGAGTAACCATCGGTTTGGCATTCTCAAAATGATACTTCTTGATGAGTTCCTTTGTGTATTTGTATTGCCTAAAGAATATTCCATTTTTTTGTTTGCCTAATTTACAATATAAGAAAGAAAGATAATTCTCCCATCATACTCATTTCAAACTCCCCCTGTATAAAAGCTAAGAATTCTTTACAGAAGGATTGATTAGTAACACCAAATATTATGTCACCAACATATATTTTCACTATGAGTAAATCATTCTCCTTTTCCTTAATAAATAAGGTTTTATCTACCTTTCCTCTTTTGAAGTTATTCTCAAGAAGAAAGTTACTTATCCTCTCATACCAAGCTTGAGGAGCCTTCTTTAGACCATATATGACTTTAGTCAAATTTATCACGTAATCAAGATAGTTTTCTTCATTAATTTATCCATTTAAGAAGGAACTTTTAACAACCATTTGGAATAATTTAAAGTTTCTATAGCATAAAAAAGCAAATAAAATTCTAATTGATTCTAATATAGCAACAGGTGTATAAGGTTCATCAAAATCAATATCTTCATGTTGATTATAAGCTTAAGCTATAAGTCTGGCTTTGTTTCTTACCACCATACCGTTTTCGTCAAGTTTGTTTCAAAATACCCAACGAGTTCCAATGGTTGACTTGTTTAGTGGATGAGATATTAGATTCCAGACTTTGTTTTTGTCAAACTGATTTAGTTCATCTTTATAGTTGAAACCCAATTTTCATCGATAAGAGCTTCTTCAATAGTCTTTAGTTTTAATTGAGAGATGAGGGAAACATCATTATTTTTTAAAGAAGATCTGGTTTTTAGATTTTTAGCCCCCAGAATGTACTGATGTGTATCTTAAACTCTCCATTCTCTTGGTGTTCTTTGTTGCATAGGCTCCTGCTGAGATGAAGGAGCCTGCTCCGTCCTGGCTTTAGAAGGACCTTCTTAATCTTATAATTCTGAAGGTACTATAGGTGTTGCCTAAGTCTACGATGTATTTTTAGGAGCCAAGGGATGTTCTTCATCATCTGGATCAACTGTTGTTGTTAAGGGTAGTGCTTCATCAAATATTATGTGTATTGATTCTTCTATCTTCTTTGTTCTTTTGTTGTAAACTCTAAATCCTTTACTAGCGGTATTGTAACCCAGAAAGATGGCTTTATCTAATCTTGCACTGAACTTTCCAAGATTTTCCTTTCTATTATTTAATACAAATTACTTGAAGCCAAATGCTTGAAAGTAAGCAATATTAGGTTTTCTTCCTTTCCGCAACTCATAGGGGGTCTTTTTGAGAATAAGTCTTATAAGACACTTGTTAAGCATGTAACAAGCAGTAGATACAAGTTCTGCTCAGTAACCATAAGGTAGACCACTTTCACACAGCATTGCCCTGACCATATTAATGAGAGTCATGTTCTTTTGCTCGACAACTTCATTTTGCTGAGGAGTGCTTGGGCATGAAAAATTATAAGATATCCCATTTTCATTATAGAAATCTTCGAATTTTCTGTAATCGAAATCTCCTCCATGATCGCTTCAAATAGATGTAATGCAGTACCCTTTTTCAATCTAAATTTTTATGCAAAACTTGTCAAACACTTCAAAAGTATCATCCTTATTTGATAAGAAATAATCCCGTGTAAATCTAGAATAATCATCTACTATAATAAAGTTGTAGTGTTTACCTCTGAAGCTTTGAGTCCTAGTAGGACCAAATAAATCCATATGTACAAGTTCAAACGGTTGGTTAGCAACAATATTTTTAGGAGGAAAGCCACTTCTGATTTCTTTTCCTTTTAAATAAGCTTCACAAACTTGATTACTCTCAAACTTCAAATTCGGTAGTCTCTTACTAACTCATTTTTGGATAATTTTGATAGAACACTCATGCTAGCATGTCCAAATCTTCTACACTAGATAAATGATTCCTTTTCTAGAGGAAAAAAACATTTAACATTTTGTGAAGACATGTTTTCTAATTAAGCACAATATATATTCTGATTTCTAGGACCAACAAATACAATGTTGTCATTAAGATTATCAATAATTTCATAATGGAATGCATAGAAAGTAACTCTATAACCCTTATCACATAATTGAATTACACTTAACAAATTATGTTTCAATCCATCAACAAAAAGAACATTATCAATAAAAGCAGAGTTAAATTTACCAATTTTACCACTTCCAATGACTTTTGCCTTGTTTTTGTCAAAAAAGACAACATTACCTCCATCTTTCCTTTCAATATAGTTGAAATGTGATATTTCACCTGTCATTTGTCTTGAACAACTGCTATCAACTATCGATTGATTCTCTCATCTATGTTCTGAAGCATATCTGCAAAATATATTATCTCATTTTAAGTACCTAAATTTTTTTGGGTCCTTTCAGGTTAATAGTTCGACCTTTCAGTCTCCAAACATACATCTGAGATAATTTATTCATTTTTTGAAAGTTACAAGAATGACTAATATGACTATGTCTACCATAGTAATTGCACAAAATAGATGAATGAGAATTACTGTAATTTTTGCTATTTATCAAGTTCCTGCTGTTTTGACTATGACTACTGCTAGATTTAATAAAGAGAATCTTGTATGGCCTAATATTATTATTTTCATTATATCCTTTTCCAACCTTTTCAAAAACACTTTTACCATTCCCAATTAATGCAATAGGACTGATCCTTTCATTAACAAAATTAACAAGATCTTTTTCTAGGAAAACAACTTTTTCTTCTAACTGTTTTACCTTAACAAAATCCTTTTCAAGCAATGCATTCTCTAACTAACTTATCTTTTGTTCGAACAATTCCTTTTCAGAGACTTTTTTCTTGTTGTCATTTTCAAGGGACATAATTCTAGACAACAAATTCTTATTCTCATATTCCAATGATTTAATCTTATTCGTCAAGGTTTTGGACTTCTCAACCTCTTTGAAATACTGCATTGTTAATTTTTTATACTGATCATACAATCCATGATATGCATCTCTTAATTCATCAATTTCAATATTGGAGTTAGAATAATATACCTCATTATCTCCTATTTTAGCCATAAAGCAAACAGTCCTGACTTCTTCAAGCTCTTCTTCAAACTTTTCAAAATCGTCATCTGACCAGGCTGCAGTCATAACCTGCTTTCTAGGTTTTATGTTTTATGTTTTATGTTTTATGTTTTCTATTTTATATTTTTAAAGAAGAGGACATTCTGGTCTTGTGTGTCCAGGCCTCTTGTAGTGATAGCATATGATTTGATTGTTTTGTGTATTACTACTACTGCTGCTGTCTTTTGATAGAAACCTGTTATTTCTAGTTTTCTTGTTTCCTTCTCTTTTCTTCATTAGTTTCTTTTTGTAAAAACGTGCATATTTTCTAACCATGAAATTGAATTCATCATCTCCATCTATTTGTAACTCAGTGTTGCTTTCATCACCATTTGACGGATTTGATTCATCGGCTGCTTTTAGTGTCATTCCTCTTCTATATGAAGATCCTTCATCTCACCTATGCTCGGCTTCATGGATCATTAAGTTTCCTCTTAACTAGTAGAGTGAAATAGTATTGAGATACTTTGCAGTTTCTAGAGTTGTCAGCTTAGGTCTCCATTCTTTCAGCAGTGACCTTAGAATCTTTGTTACAGGCTTATCATTGAGATATACTTTTCCCAAGTTCTTTAAGGCTGTGATGACATTATTGAAATGTCCAAAGAATTCATCTATAGTTTCTCCCTGTTTCATGCAAATAGTTTTGTATTGATGCAATAAAAGACTTGTTCTATATTTTTTAAACTTATTTGTTCCTTTAAAAGTAAATTGGAGTTTGTCCCACATTTTCTTTATTGTAGAACAATAGGATTCTTTTCATACTCTTTGGTACTGCTGTCACCTGCAACCAAATTTAAAAAGAAACCAACTTTTGTCAATACAAAATAATGTAGTAGTGGAAAGTAGGGATTGTCCTCACAAGGAATTTTTAACGGTAAAGGTTAGCAAGTTTAAAACTAAAATAAAGTAACGAAGGGGGGTGTTTGGTTCACGTAAATTTAAGGGTGTAGAAATAACAAAAATCGAAAATTAACAAAAGTAATTGGATCTGAAAATTTAAAAGATAAGCCTTAGTTTCGGGTCACCAATGTTATTGCGCTAAAACGGATCCTCGATATAAAATTTTAGTCATTAATAAACATTCATTGGGGGATTTTTTCTCTTAAGTGTAAATGACTAGAAACATGTATCCTATCATTCTTATTAAGTAACAACCTAGATACGATCTTAGGTTCAACTGAATAATAACGTTAAGAACTAAGAAACCAATGAACAAGATAATACATGTATGACATGTAATTAATCAAGACAAATATCTTCTTAGAATTTCCGACTTTAATGTAAAGAAGGTAATCCTAATTGCTACTTGTGATTAACAAAACTGAACGTCATATTTCATTAATCTAACTATTGAATGAATCAATCCCTAGTTGTGCACCTAGAAATCAATCAAGTCAATTAGAAAAAGTAATTCAGAAGATATTTAATGTTCATCAACAACACAAACTTTATTGAAACATCTCACACATAATAGCGGATAACATGGTTTCCCTCAACCAAGAAAAGAAGTTTAGCTACTCATAACAAAAATGAAAACAAACAAAGTAATAGCCAAACACATAGTCTCCATCCTTGGTCTTTCTCTAAAGAATTCGAAAATCCCTAAAGACATAAAACAAAAATTGAAAGCTAGCTATGGCTGTCCAGAAAAATAGAAGAAGAAAGTGTAGAAAAACGTCCTAAACTTAAGGAAAAGCTGCAGAAATTCTAAACTTTGCTAAAACTAATGACTGTCGTCGAGAACAAAAGAAAAAAAAACTACAGAAAAGTGAGAAACTACCCTAACACTAAAGGCTATGTGAACAGTAACGATGTTGCCCTTTTAATGCCTCCCGATCCCTTCCTTTTTCATCCTATCTTGCAGATCACATTTCTCACATATTCAAATTGTGAATCTCCATCAATCTAATCTTAAAAGATTATGAAAATCTCAAACAAATCAGATTTAAATTTTGAAAGCAGATTTGGAAATTTATTTCATCCTTACACGTGCCCACGCTTAGTCACTGAATTGCTGCCAAACTTGGAATTTCAGATTTTCTTTGTTTCTTTTGCATCGTTTTGATTCAATTTTGTCTTTAAGGTGTTGAAAATCATTTGAGAACAATTATAAAACAATTCCATTAATTTTGAATAATAATTTTAACACATTAAAGATAATTAAATACAAAATAAGCATAAATTGATAACTTAACAAATTCCCCCACACCAAACCTTTGCTCACCCTCGAGCAAACATGTCAAACCACTACACTCCATCATTTCATCCTTTATAAGATTAAGTGCACATAATCCATTAACTTGGGCCAGTAAGACTTAAGTTGCAACACATATCATAATCGCTTTTTATCGATACAAATAAACAAAGTCAAACTAAGACATTCTTGTTCAAAAGTAATTATGAAACCAAAGTGAATCCTTCTCACAGATTTCACTCTTATGCTCAATTGTTTAAAGTCAAAGTGTTTCGCTCAAATCTGTCTCTAACATATTGCACTACCATAGGCTTGCAAATTCACCAGTTATCATTCATTTGGATTATATGAGCTTATAGATCATAAGGGCTTTATTATGGATTGTAATGGGACTAGGTTTAAAGGTAAGGTAAAAATGGCAAAGGGTTGATCACAAGTATTCACAAAGTACTAAGTAAAAAGGACACCCAAATTAAAATTCTAAGATAAACATGAATAAAAAGGACTACAATTACTCATTACTAACTAGTGCTACTATGCTTTATTCTTCTTTTTCTTTTCTCTTTTTTTTTTTTTTCTGATTTTCTTCCTTTTTCCCTTTTCTTTTCTTTTCTTTTTTTTTCTTCTGATTTTTCCTTTTCTTTTCTTTACTTAAATAACACTAAAAATAAGGGAAAACAATAAAAACAAGAAAAAAATTACTAGCAGCATAATTTAATAAACACATGAGTAGAAGTACCTATAAAAATATGTCAGAATACAATACAGAACAAAAATCCCGAATTACCTAATGCTTCATTCAACTTGTGATAGGGTAAGGCTAATGGGGCTTTTGGGTTTCAATGTAAGGTGATTGATTGAAAAACAAGGTTAAAGGCTCAAAAGTGTTTGCAAAGGGAAAATAATTAGGTGGGTCATTTTTAAGCTAAAGGGTTTAAAAAAAACAAGGAAGACTTTAATCATTTCTATATCCCATGTAATCAAACAAATTCAATCCGGTTCAATACAAGTTCTAAAGGCAAACATGACTAGAAGAGCATCACACAATTCAAAGAAATAGAATGACATAAAAATAATATCATTATGGCTCAAATTTTGCTCACATGTTTAACTTAAGAATTCACTTCAATTCCACATATTACCTCATCACTCAAACGTCAAAATTTTAACTAAGTTTACAAGATCAATTATTGCAATCAATCAACATGATTAACCTAAAACTCACTTAGCCCAATTTAATTTCATGCATATACAGAATCTCATCCAAACTAATATGACAAAGCTTGATGGCTTAACATGCATAACAAACATACAAGAATCGAAAAGAATCACACACAAAAAACTCCAATTCCTTCCCCCACACCTAGACCAACATTGTCCTCAATGTTAAAACAGAAAATTAAAGAAGAAAAAATATAAAAGAAAGAGGAAAGAATGCTTCTCTATTTGTGACTATTGAACTTATGGTGTTGGTGGGTTCGGATCCTTGAAATTCCCAATAAGCCATCAAGTTGTGCTCCATTCGGTGCATTCGGTGTTCGAGGCGACTGAGGCGGTCATCCAAATTGGTTTGGGAGGGTTGGTGACTACTTGGTGTAGCTGTTGAAACCTGACTTCTTGTAACTATTTCCCCCATATATACCTGAACCATTGCTCGTCCTTAAGCAATAAATCAAACGCTTCACTCAAACAATTCCGGTTAAGAGTTAATAGTTAATCAAGCACACAGAAATCCATCTATGCTTTCAATCCAGTTCACTTATTTCAACTCTATCATGATTAAAAAAAACAAGTTACTCACATGCAAGCACATAAAGGAAAAAGAAAAATGAAAAACTTTGAAGTTAGCATCATTTCAAGAGTCATTCAAAGTTCCTTAAATCAAAAGCATCAACATCATTTTTGTACCACAATTAACTATTAACTAAAGACCGAAATCATTCAAGTTACTACATTCTCATCATCACCATCAAACTCACAACAATCGAAGTGTACAGAAATTTCACACTTGCCCCACCCCCACACTTAGAATGGGCATTATCCTCAATAAATAAAAGCATAAAAGAGGGATGGGAATAGAAGTACTCCCCTAGATTGAAGACGCCATATGCAGCTTTGAAATGAATGATTGTAGCCTCCTTTTCAAATGCCTACAAACAAAACAAACCAAAGAAAACAAGTAAAACACTCAAAGCAAGCACTCAAAAGATATGCATAAAAGAGAAAAACACAAAAGAGAAAGGATACAGATGAGGTGCCTCCCATCAAGCACTTATTTAAGGTCATAAGCTTGACCCTTGGCATATGTACGTCATCCATTATCGAATGGATGCTTGAGTCCAACAGGTAGCATGCTCAGATTCCATGAGGAATCTGGAGCAACTTCCCTCGAAGTAGGCTCTTTATTAGCACGATGCCTCGAGGCTTCTGAGGAGTGGAACTTCATCGTTTCACCATCATACTCTAATGTCCACTGGTCTTTTCAGGCATCGCTCTTTTCACACTAGGATGGTCTTCGTAAGAGTATTGCCAATGGGTGTGGAGACTCAACATCCTGCTTGCCACCTTCGGTCTTCAACTCGCTCGCCCACAACTCGTTCAACTCATATATGAATAGGGACTTTTCTTCTTCTTGTTTCTCTTCTTGTTGTTCTTCTTCCTTTACCTGTAAACAAATAGGAAAAGGAAATGAAATTCTGTTAGCTATAGCATGAACTGCATCGCTTACCTTAGGAGGTTGCACATCCTCCATCTTTTTTTGAACTATAACCTATTCCTCTCCTAACTCCTCTTGCTCTTCCTTTATTGCTTCTGGGTTCTCTAAATGATCTCCACTCTCTGAAGGAATGCACAACTCCTTCGCATCACTCTCCTGTTCGCTAACACCTCTTGTAGATACTAGGGCTTCCATTCTCTCCGCTAAGTGGCTTAATTGATCTTCCAAGGTCTTCAACCTACTCCTCGTTACCTGCTGGAATTGAAGAGTGCTCGTTGCCAAACTCATTACGATCTTCTCCAAAGACGTCTTATCAACTTGTGGCGACGATGGTGGAGTTGGAGGCTCTGGCTTGAAGTAGGACTGCTCTTGATAATATTTTGGTGGAGAAGCAAATTTGTACTGTGTATCCTGTAAAACAGGACACGTACAAAAAGAATAAACAAAAAATGAGCAAACTTCACATACTTTAGTTTGTTGGTCATCCCTTGGTACTTGCGCGGCTAAGGGTGTGAAATTTCCCACTTGATGGTCAAATCTAGAAGTAGCAACAAATGGAAACTCATTATCATAATAAGGATAATATAAAAAATAAAAATAAAAAACATACTGATAGTGAGTCATGCCGCTAAAAGATCGAAAAATCAGAAAAAGCTGTTAAACTAAAACAAACAAAAGACAAGGTAACCAAGAGCAATGAAACCAAAAACAAAAACAAAAACATCACTAAAAAAACCGTTAAGAAATTTCCCGACAATGGTGCCAAAATTTGGTACTACTGTCTCCTGCAACCAAATTTAAAAAGAAACCAACTTTCGTCAATACAAATTAATGTAGTAGTGAAAAGTAGGGATCGTTCCCAAGAGAAATTTTTAACTGTAAAGGTTAGCGAGTTTAAAACTAAAATAAAGTAACAAAAGGGGGGGGGGGTTCATGTAAATTTAAGAGTGTAGAAATAACCAAAATCGGAAATTAACAAAAGTAATTCGATCTGAAAATTTAATAAACAAACCGTGTTTTCGAGTCACCAATGTTATCGCGCTAAAACGGATCTCGCTATAAAATTTCAGTCATTAATAAACATTCATTGGGGGATTTTTTTTTCTTAAATGTAAATAACTAGAAACATGTATCCTAGCATTCTTAATAAGCAATATCCTAGATACGATCATAGGTTCAATTGAATAATAATGTTAAGAACTAAGAAACCAATAAACAAGATAATACATGTACGACATGCAATTAATCAAGATGAATATCTTCTTAAAATTTCTGACTTTAACATAAAGAAGGTAATCCTAATTGCTACTTGTGATTAACAAAACTGAACGTCATATTTCATTAATATAGCTATTGAACGAATCAATCCCTAGTTACGCACCTAGAAATCAATCAAGTCAATTAGAAAAAGTAATTTAGAAGATATTCAATGTTCATCAACAACACAAACTTTATTGAAACATCTCACACATAATAGCGGATAACACGGTTTCCCTTAACCAAGAAAAGAAGTTTAGCTACTCATAACAAAAGTGAAAATAAAAAAAGTAATAGCCAAACACATAGTCTCCATCCTTGGTCCTTCTCTAAAGAATCCAAAAATCCCTAAAGAAATAATACAGAAATTGAAAGCTAGCTATGGCTGTCCAGAAACATAGAAGAAGAAAGTGCAAAAAACGTCCTAAACTCAAGGAAAAGCTGCAAAAATTCTAAACTATGCTAAAACTAATGATTTTCGTCAAGAACAGAAGAAAAAAAACTGTAGAAAAGTGAAAAACTACCCTAACACCAAAGGCTACATGAACAGTAACGATTTTTCCCTTTTAATGCCTCCCGATCCCTTCCTTTTTTATCCTATCTTGTAGATCACATTTCCCACATGTTCAGATTGTGAATCTCCATCAATCTAATCTTAAAAGATTATGAATAAAATTCATATCCTGTAAAGCCAACTTTATACATCCTAAACATTTATAAATGAGTTTGATGCGATGTCTCTTCGTCCAAGCCGCCTTGGCTTTTTTCCTTCATCTCCTCTGTCTGACGCCAACCACGTGCGTTTAAAATTTAGTGCAAAAACGGCGTCGTTTA
>JANKOE010383766.1:0-11624 GCA_026284465.1 Erythroxylum citrifolium | reverse complement strand
AGGATGACCTTGCGACTCATGAGATTTGAGAAGCTGTGATGAACTTCACGGACTGAGGGCAAAATGTAGGAGACAAGAAGCACAAAGCCAGCCACTATCTTACTGTCGAACGTCTCTCAACCTGATCCAACAACATTATTGTTCGGATACTGAGCACAACGTTCTCACGTACGAGCATATTCTGCTCTGCGGAGCTGATGATAGAGGCCTCGAGCAGTCTCGCATTGACTGACGCTCTCGCATGACTCCCACAAGTCAATCCGACACAGGCTACAACAGGTACCCACTAAAGTACCTTCGGGAAGAGGTGGGCGCAAGAAGTATGATGTCGGCGACAATCAACGATCGGCCGGATTTGAATTACCTGATGCAGCGAAGATCGGCCATTTTTTCTCCGCTTCTCTTCATCGATTGCTGTATCATCCGCTCTACATACTTGCTAACTACGCAGCACCTGACGCGAATTGAGTGGTTCCCCCGCAGGACCGGTCAGCGCTGCCGCCAGGTTGCAGGAGGTCACCCCACTGCTTTGCGAAACTCTGCCGCGATGCCATTAGCGGACGTAGGGCAAAGCCCGGGGGCACCTTCACCCAAGGTTATTATTGCCCTGGCCAGCAGGTGAAGAGGTACTAGGCGTCGACGCGACAGCGCTGCCCTTCAGATAGATGCAGGAACAGAGCCGAGCAGACCCTTCATTGTTGGCACTGCTCCAAGCAAATACTGGCCGACGCAGTATCTGGGGTCGATGGACGCTTCGTACACGTCTCATCATGGGAGATGACCAATGGAACATCTTGCGTCCAATCTGCTCGACTCGGACACTGTGCCTTTCGGTTGTGCTTGCGATCGAGGATCTGGGGATGACCTGTCCGATTACGGTTTTCTGACAGGGGAGTTGCCTCCACTTTGCCTCGGTGCCTCGATTCCGCATGCCGCACGAACGTGGAGCGCTGCCATCGTACCGTGCACTGTTCGCGCCATGCAGTCGGAACACAGAGTGGTGACAGTCTGGGCAGGAAAAGGAACACGACCATGCAACTCCGAGAGCAGCTGAAAGCAGAGGAACGTGCAGATTTTGCGTCGAGGGTGCTCACGCTGGTCCTTGAGTCACTCTTGACACATCATTATCATCAGCCGCTTCGAGCGTTGCTGCAGGTCTGCTTACAACAGACCCACGGCATGCTCAATAGTTGGTGGGTGTCCCGTCGGGCTCGCTGTCGACCCTCCTTACCATGCTGGCAGCCCTCAGTGTAGTGGAAGTGGAGAGGCACTGAGCTTTGCATAGCAAGATTCCGCGACAGACTCAATCCAGCTGTAATATCTCGGCCACTGTCACGAGTGGAGCAGCAGATGGCGGCGGTACACATGAACTGTCGCATCCAGACACTTGGTAGGACAACGTCGGCAAGACACTCGCCACAAATCCGTGCCTCGCGAGATTGAAGGGCTGGTTGCGGTTTCTTAGAACAAGGTCGTTCGGTCAGTGTATCGAGGCGCCACAATTGCTTCAATTCCGAGCCTAAACAAGCGACGAGACACACTAGCGGCTTGAATGTCCATCTCGTTTTACTCTTTACGACGGCGCCGTGCGAAAGTTGACTATCTAGACAGCTTTCTTTCTCCCGTCAACGCAGAGACCGGGATACCTGCGACGGCAGCTGGTCTGTACGCCATCCAGTGACCAACCTGGACACGGCCCAAGTGGCAATCTCCACATGAATGACCTGGGCGGTCGGCAGTCGCGACGTCACTTTTCGTTCCGGCAATTCGTCTAAAAGAAGCGACGCATACACCTTATTGCAATACTGAGATTGCATCAATCACTCACGCATGGTGAGACGACGGCCGAGAATCAAATGTATCCCGTGAGGATCCCATTTTTTGGTTTCCCACCCAAACCATCTCGCGTTTCGGGTGCGACCGTCTACGCACGTGTGCACACTTCACAACTTGCGTCTACAGGGAGAGCATGGAGGATACTTCGCGAATCCATAGACGGGAGCCCCTGACGATTAGCGATTTCCGTTCCCGCCGGGCGCTGACATAACTACTGGCACGGTGCACTCGCGATTCGGTTGAACAGCGACAGAAATGTTGAATTGGACGACCAGATGCTGCGCATCGGCTGTGGATGAGGTGGACGAAGGATGATTCTAACCAGAGAGAAATGGGCTGGCCACTAAGTTCCTACGATAGACGCTGCCAAAGGCCCGCCACGCCGCTGTCCTCTGGGTCGCTGGTTGGCGCTGGTCAGTGGGTGGATCTCGCGGGAAAGTGTGTCCGGCACAGGCAGATTCTGTGTGGCCTCGACGACTTATCGCAATGGCTCGAGCAGGGCCCTCCCCCCCATCCCATCCTTAGCTGGGCCCTGGGTCGCAGCGTGTGGCACCAGGTTCTCCTTCTCTTCTGCGGCAAGCGCGCGTTGAGGGTCTCCAAATCTGATGGAGACTTGGGACCCATTTTCAAGGAAGACGGGAAGACAGATGGACAGTAACAGCAGCAGCAGCAAAGGAGCACCGTCTGTACTCGTTTAACGCTCGGGGCTCTCTTCCTTCACACCACCATCGCCAGCCGCTGTTATCTCGGTGGACAGAAAGCGCAGGGTGAAGGAGAGCGACTCGAGGCTCGTCCGCCCCCCGGATCTTACGTGTCTCTCGCTCCTCCTCCTTTGCTCGTGTTGTTTGTTGCCCGGTCTTGTGTCGAGGCTATTCAGCCACCCAACCCGACCCCCCTGCCTGCCCCCTTCCCATGTGGACGTCGCGCTCGCTGATTCTGCCGAATCGGCTCGAGGAAGGGATGATTAGGCCGGGGGCCGGACGTAATATGGCCGTAGAGATCGTGGAATCGGGGTGGCGAACAGAGGGCAGGGCACACGACAAGTATTTGTAAGTCAGCGGACGATAACAGCAGGCTTCCAGTCCTACCGCGGCGGCAGCGGTGATCTGAGTCTAGCCCTGGCCGTTCCCTACCTGAAGCTCGCCGCAATAACGCTGCCGCGCCGCCTGCCAGATCACTTACGTTGCCCGGATCGCCCGCATTATCTATCTCTGCGTGCCGGTGTGGATGGGGCGGAACGTGCGTTAGAGCGTGTGTTGCTGTCCATCATCCTGCTACCACACTCTGTTCCCTCCTCTGCACCTCCCACTCCGGCATATCATCATTCGTCGTCTCTGCTACTCGCTTCACTTCACTATCCACGCAACCCTTCCATCGACACCCTCAGCCACTTGCGCCTCGGCGGCAACAACTTTTTGACTGCACGCATCGCCCAAGTCGGCTTCGGCGTCACCAGACTGCTGGTGAGACGTGACGACATCGACACCTCGCGGCCCGGAAACAAATCGGGCGAACTCTCTCCTCGCGCGAAGCTCGTGTGGATTTGACTGGACTGACCGGTGGTCTCCTTCCACATCTCATGGATTCGAGCGCAACAAGCGCACAGCACAAACTATAGCGTGTAGAGCAGGAGGGGGTTGGAGGATATGGAAACGGTGCCTCGAGGGCGGTCGTCCAGGCTTACAGAACCATTTCAAAGGTACAGGAGGCGATCAAGCACCTAGGAGGAAAACAGGATCCGTATCGCCGACTCGAGGCCGCGCTTCGGCTCCCTCGCCTTCAGCGATAGCATCGCGGGCGGTGGGAGTCGGTGGAAGTCGTTGACCAGGAACGAGAAACGAGACATAGGAGAGCGCATCGCTTACCTCGATCCGCGCCTGGAGCACGCATCACAGCTATGGCAACTTTGTCAAATCATTATTCACACCAAGAAGACAGCACGTTCCCTCCGTTTCCCGAAAGCCGTGCCGAGGTCAACCCAACTCTCCTTGTGTCCTGGTGGTGTACCCTCTTCGCGGCCGCCATCATCTTCATCCGGCTGGGAGGGCGATGGATCCGGACGGAGCAGATGTTCGCGGAGGATAAGATCATGGCGTTGGCCGTGATACCCTTGTTCGTCCGGATGGGATGCGTCCATTACGTCCTGAAGTACGGCACGAACAATGTCGTGACGACAGATCTGACTGCGGACGATATTGCCAGACGAGAGATCGGCTCCAAGCTGGTCTTGGTTGCGCGCATATTCTATGCAATGTTGTAAGTATCTTCTTTCCATCCGGGTGTCGAAGACGGTCGTGTGGGCATTCACAGCCCCGCGCGCGCTTCCCATCCCTTGATCGCGAGGGTACTATGCTAACATGTCGGGCAGCATGTGGACGGCCAAGCTCACCATTGCGGACTTCCTGCATCGTATTTACAGTCAAATGTGGACGAGGAAGCACGACATGTTTCTGCAGGGAATCAAATGGTTTCTCGGACTAACCTTTGTCGGTCTCGTCATAGCCACTCTCGCCGAATGTCACCCTTTCAGCGCGTACTGGCAGGTCTTACCCGATCCTGGACCAAATTGTCGCGACGCCCAGATCCAGCTTATCAGCATGGGAGTCTTCGACAGCATCACCGATATTTTTCTCGTCGCATTCCCTCTTCCTATAATCTTCTCCAGCAACATGAAACTCGAGCGCAAGATCTCCCTATCTCTCCTCTTCTCTCTTTCTCTTATCCTCGTCGGCATCACCATCTACCGCGTTCAAGCAACCATCGACCATCATTACTCCCAACGGTTTCGCAGCTTGCTGGCCTCCTTCGAAATCCTAGCTGCTGCGGGAATCTCAAACGCCATCGTCCTCGGATCGTTCCTGCGCGATCGGGGCGTGAAGAAGAACAAATTCAAACAAAACTCAACCGGAGAGCAAGAGAGCATCCTTGATCGTCCAAGCAATGTCTTTGTCTCCGCTCGCTCGCATCCTGCGGCGTACGTCGCGCAGACCGCTGCCAACCGGTCAGCGCATCACGTTCGTGGTCTACATTCCTGGGGTTCAGACATCGACCTGGTTGAGGATCTGGGGATGCGGCTCGGCCCAGAATTCCATGTGGAGAAGAAACCAAGACTCGCGCGGCCGGCACCTGCAGCATTGCCAATGGTCCCATTGGATGCAGACGGGAAGAGGTTATCTCGCAACTGGTCTCAAGACCGCGATGTGGAGGACATCGAAGGCGACATGAAATTCCATGACTCGAACCTTGACTTCGACCAAGAGCTCGACGACTACTCGAATCCACCCTCGCCCAAGGCGCCGTTTGCACCCAGAGCGGTCGATTTCTTCGATGTCGGTGGTCTCTTGGGCGACGCTGCAGACGGGAGCTCGAGCAGCCCGGCAAGAGCCAGGACGCGAAAGCGGCGGCAAAGCAGCGTCAGCTTCGCCCCACTTCCGAGTGCCAGCAGCAATGCACCTTTGATCCCTTTCGGTCTGCACGGCCCGCCAAGTCGAGACGTGAGCCCCAACCCCAGCACAAATGCACCAACGTCTCCACCGAGAAGAAAAATGCCAAGAGAGAGGCTAGGAGCTGGTGCCCCGCGGTCTGGAGGGTTCGCATCGTTCAAGTTTCCCTTTCAGCCGCCGTTGCAGACGGAGTCAGAAGAGCCCAACAAGAAGCTCGACAAGTTCGACACGCCCATCGACTCCGATATCGTACCAAGTCAAGATCAGAACGCGAGCTTTGCAGGCACCTCGGAAGCGCGTCCCACCGGCAGCGAGCGTGCAAAATCGGAGAACGACACAGATATCCCAAAACGAAACTGATCTGAATGCCCACCGTGTACGAAAAACCCAGCGAAGCAACGGCGATGTAAGAAGGCGTCGCTCGATGAAGAATATCGACAGGTTTACATACCAAGGAAGGAATTTGGAGGCCGTGTTTATCTTTTTCTTTGTTTAGCGATCTTGGCTCATGTCATGTTCTGATGATTGATGATACCACCTTTGCGAGGCGTTGGGGGTTTGTTTTTCAATTTTTAATTATTCTACTTCAAAGATTTTGGTGGTGCGTGGATGCCACGTGGGACCAACAAGGGTCGGATGGGGAAAGTCCTGAGTCTCCCGACTCGTGATCGCAAGGACTCGGAGATTGAGCGGGGACGATTTAGATGAAGATCAGTCCATCTAGGAGCATTTCCGTTGGCAGGAAACGACGGACTTGGTCCAACTACTGTCTCCACCGAAGTATGGTGGACAATCAATGATAATGCCTGACTCCGCTGACCATGACCTTGTCGTAGCTGTCCACACCAGTGCGTGAGCGAGCACAGAGATATCTAGGTAGGTAGGCCAATAAGTAAGAAAGTACATTGATATTCACACGGGTAAGCATACAGATAGGCGCATGGGTGGGCACGTAGGTAGTCACGCAGGTGGGTATACAGGTAGCTACGTAGACAGGCATATGAGTAGGTCCATGTTTAAGTCTATGAGTAGCCGTGTAGGTAGGCGTGTAGGTAGGCGTATAGGTAGGCGTGTAGGTAGGCGTGTAGGTAGGCGTGTAGGTAGGCGTGTAGGTAGATGTGTGGGTAGGTGTATAGGTAGGCGTGTAGGTATGTATATATATAAGTAGGTATGTACTTGGGTAGGTGTGTGCTTAGGTAGGTATATGTATAGATAGGTATGCGTATAGGTAGATGTACAGGTAGGCGTACAGGTAGCTACACAGGCAATTATACAGCTCACCAGATGAGTACCTATTTAGATACGTACACAGATAGCCATATACGTCTGCACATAGCTAAGCACACAAGTAGGTCAGCAATTCACGTGGCCTACGCCGCGAACGCAGAGCCGCAACCGTTCACGCACTGGTGCGGCTCGGCTTCCTTGCCTCACACCACGCCACATAGGCAAGCGAACAATCAGGGTGAGCAACGGTTCGTGCCGCAGGCAGGATCAACTACGATGACGACTACAAAATTCAACGAGGGCAGGAGGGCAAAAAATTGCTCGATTTTTGTTTTCATGAACCAGATCATATTATGAAAGCGGACGTATCCTACACTGGTGTCTGACTGGTTCTTATTTTGGCAGAGCGTGTCAAATGCCATGTCTGCGATTTCTTCTCTTCAACCGTGACACTACCGTCTCCTCCTTTCCTTTCCTTTCCTTTCCGATCCCTTTGCCCTCCGTGGTGGTAGTGGTGGTGGTAGTGGTGCTCGTGCTTAAAACTTCGCACGGCTCGTGAATGATTTTGGTGACAACGCTCCGACAGTCCCTTGCTCCCGAGTCGAATGATTTGTCGTGACCGCAACCTTGCGCTTCGGTAGATGAGGTCGATTTTTGTGCCCTTCCAATTGTTTCCCCTGTTCCGATTGAAGGTCGCGCGCGAGTGATTGATTGACTGGGCGAGAGAGTGAAGTGTCGACGAAGACGGAGAAAAGGTGATTCTCCAGTTTTGATGCGCCCTTCTCCTCAGGTGGTGATTCTCCCTGGGAGTTTTCTCGTCTTCGTGTTGATGATGGCGACACTTCGCGAGGAAGCCGGTGTGACCTCCGACTTCCCCTTCTCTCTCTCCTCTCGCACGGCCAGGTTTCCGACAGTGATCGAACAGCGCTCCGGAAAGATTTGGTGGTGGTGGCGGCGGCGCTGTGATCATCCATGTCGGAATGTTTTTTGTTGAAGGGGGGTGGCGTAGGCCGATGTTCGATCCTCCTCCCCCTCCCCAGATGGTGATTCTCTCTGGGAAGGGGATCCGGGACGCTTTCGGTCGTGCTGAGACCGGTTTCTCCATTTTGGCGTCTTTTGACGCGCTCGAGGTCCAAGCTCCCCGCTTTACTCAGGCCCATCCTCTCGGCGCACCTCGTCCCCCACTTCGCTTGCGGCTTCGTATTCCGCCTGCAAGTCGCTGCGCATCCTTTGGACTGCGAGCCAAAGTGAGTTGAAGGCGGCCTCAGTGGACCCGGTGTTTTCGCGCCCCGTGGATGATGCCGACGGGGTCTCCGCCCGCCGCGCGGACTGTCGTGGGTGCAGCTGAGCAGGCTCCTAGCCGTGCTCTTCGCTTGCGACCCGTCCACGCTCTTCGGCGGCGGCGACGGCGGCAGCAGGAAGGTCTGTGGCCTGACCTTGTCGGGATCCGAGAGCGCCAGCACCCGGCGGTATAGGGGTACTTGTCGTGCTGCGCTGCTGCGGCTGCTGCTGCTGTCGTCGCTGCTGCTGTTCGCGAGGAAACGGCGAATCAGCAACGGCGGAGAAGGAGAGGGAGGCAGGATCGGCGGACGTGGCCTCGCGATGGTCGTGTTGCGTGTTGGAAGCGACGGGATCATCCGCCGAGGACAAGGCGAGCTGAGTCCCGCGTTCCGCAGACCGCGAGGTGGAAGCAGCAGGGTCTCTGACCGAGCGAGGGTCTCTGACCGGGCGCACTCGTACTGGGAAGCGAAGCCCTGCTTGACGCTGACGAGGTGCTGCTTCCGTCCGTGCCGGACTCGGGCGGATTGTCGTGTCGCTGTCTGTCCCGCTCGTGTGGGGGCCATCACCGCCCTCTTCCCAGGTGCCGTTGCCGTCGCCGTCGGAACCCGGCAAGTCGGCGGCAGCATCCTGGGAAAGCGGACGGTGCCCACCAAAGCTCCAGGTCGATATGCCCGAGGTTGTCGAACCACGGTCATTGCTGACCGATGGTCCTGGCTGGGGAGGAGAGGTGAAAAGGGCCTCACCCAGGGGCATACCGTGGTACACGCCGGCTACGCGTGCAACCTGGGGCTCGAGCTGTCGGACAAACTCCTGCCCGATGCGTGCATAGTGCTCACGACGTTGTGCAGGCGTGGGTTCCGGGGCGGTCTGAGCCCTTCTGCCCGACTGCTGGAGAACAGCCGAGCTCGGGGTAGCAACAGAACCGGCTTGCGGACCTGCCGTCGTGATAGCACCATATGTGCGTGTCCGGTGCCTCAAGGGGATCGGAGGAGGGGTCTCAGCCGAGCCCCGAACGGGGAGCCGCCCGGAGGCAGACTCGTCCGATCCGGGCCCGACGGAGACCGATCCCCGGCCCCTGTCGGCATCCGACCCTGAAGAGAAGTCCCAGCCGGAAGGGGACCGTGAATGAGGCTGTGATGCCTCTTCCGCCTGAGCATCGCTCACCAGACCACTCTCACCGGCGGATACCGGACGAGGAGCTTGACCCCCGCGCGTGAAAAAGTGCAGCGGGGTCGGAGGTCTGTCGGCGAGGCGACGCTCAGGGGATTCTTCAACGGCCCCTTCCCGGTGGTCGTCCTCAGTCGCCTGCCCGGATTCAGAACTTCTTGTCTGTCCGGCCCGCTGATCCTCTTCGGCGGACTGGGCTTCGGCGGCGAGCACGTCGAACCAGGGAAGGACGTCGCTCGGGAAGTGGCCTGATTCACTCCTGTGAATCAGGTGAGGGGGGACGGAGGGAGAGGAGCCACGTTGACGTGACTTCTCGGGATTTCGGCCCAATTGCTTGAGCTTCCTCCTGAGTCTTCCGGTGAAAGAAGACTTCCCCGAGGGCTTGCTCCCTCTGCCGTCTGCCCCTCGTCCCTCGCGAGCGTCCTCCTTTTCCCGATTCGACTTGCTCACACCTGAACCCATGTCTGCTTCGAGTGAGCAGGTTGCTGTTGAGGTGAAAAGGGGTAAGTCAATGCTTATTCCCCTTGCTCGCAGTCAAGATGCGTTGTAGCAATTTGCCGAACTTTTTACCAGCAAATTTTCACCACTTGACAGGGACTGTGTGGTTGTTGAAAAGAAAGGGAGAAGAAAGGAGGAAGGAAAGAAGAGAGAGAGAAAATAAACACATCCAGCAAATTGTGGGTGGCTGGGAGGACTTCGCTGAGTCTGCGAGCCAGCGCGCCAGCGCGCCAGCTAGCATCAACGATCCAGATAGTGTCAACAATCCAGGTAGCATCAACGCTCCAGGTATTGTCAAGAACCCAAAGGTAGCATCAACGTCCCAGATAGCGTGAAGAATCCAGTGTTGATCCCACGCCTTGTTCAAGATTCACAACAGATCATTGAAGTGTCGTATTCTCGAAGCTGTTCAGCTCATATATTCTCTTCTTCTTCTTCTTCGTCGTCTCCTGAGACGTTGCAACAAAGCCCGGCAGTACTGCAGTGTCCTGACCGCATCCTCGCACACGTGCCAAAGAATCCCAGAGTAAGCATGAGATATCTTTTGAGCCCCTCTGTTCAGATTGCATGTTCGTCAAGTGGACGCAGAGAGGCGAAGGCACTGTTTGGCGGGACTGACTGTCTTGCTGCCTCCTAGGAAGATGTGAAAGCCATTGGCCAGAATCAGGGGGTCCCTTCAGATGGTCTTCTCAGCCACGAGAGATGAGTATTCGAAGAAACCGGCTTCGTCCCGACTCAAGCTCAGCTGCAGAAACTTCGAGTTGCGCCAGTTGATTGGTAAGTTGTCGGCGTGGACGTGCATGGCGTTGACAGCATCTCCCAGGACGTACTCCTTGACTTGACCGATCATGACGACGTGGTCTCCGACGGCGATGCTCATATCCGACAGCCAGTCACAGCGGTAGGCAAAGGTGCGGTGCAGCTTCACCATCTGTTCGATCCCGGACTCGTACGCCACGGCGGTGGAGTTGCTCCCAGCGGAGTGCCCTGTGGACGGCGGAGCCCGCGCACCAGCAGTCGACGAGGCCGTCTGGCCCGACGAGCGGTTGACGGTGCCATCGGCAGCAGCAGCAGTAGCAGCAGCAGCAGTAGCATCTCCGCCCTTGGTGGTATTCTGGTTCTTCACTTTCTCTTCCTGTTGCGCGGACGCATGCTTCAAGAACTCCCGACACACCTCCGAGGACCAGGGGAACGAGACCTCGAACTGGCCGCACTCGCTGATCGCGGCATATGTTCTCGACGGCAGCTTGAGGTTGAAGGACACAAGCGGCCCGCCCGGCGGTGACATGGTGACCACATTGAACGACGAGGCGACGAGTCCCTGCAGCGGTCTGCCTCTATTCCGCGCCGTGTCCACAGGTTCGGTGATGATGGTCAGCGGCTGGGCGACGAGACGCATCGATTCGCGCACTTGATCCGCCAGGTTGGCATTTGACTCCGTCGGCAACCTATACAGGCCCCTTCGCTTCGAGACTGCAGCGCGGGCGGGAATGTCAGCAGAGCACTCTGGCACGGCATGGAAAGAGGAGAGATGGGAGGAGAAGGGGGAACAAGCACACACAAGTCTGATTATTCGACGACGATTTCCACCGTCGCTGCCGACAGCACTGTATCTGCGGCGTCGCGCGCAATGCTTCCTCCGTCCTCGAGCTCAGCGACGTTCGGACCCGGCGGCCGGGACTCGCCAGCAACGAGCATCTTGCCGTCGCCGGCTTCAGCAGGCTCATGGCCCTTCCCTCCGTGTTCCTCTCTTTTTCAGTTGACAGCTGTGATGGAGGTGATGGTCGTGACGGTGTTCGAGTAAAGAGCGACTTTCGACTAGGTGGGCGACGTAACACAAGAGCAATGAGGTACGAGGGACTCGGGGAGCTTTGCGATGTTTCCCGTGCCAGAGCTCCCTCCGAACTTTCTTTTTTTCTATGTCCGGCGATCTGCCGCCGTTGGAGCTTGGCTCTCGGTCCCCGAGCCGCAGCCACGTCTGAATGAGTATGTGTGTGGCTGTGCGCCGCCGCCGCTGCGTGGGAAGCTCTGCAGGCGCAGAATGACTTGTCCTCTGGCGATTACCCTGTCAAAGAGCCAATTCTTTGTTGTGGCACTTGAAAATTGTGTCTGAAGCTGTGTATCTGTGCAGGCATGTGTATGAAAAATGTAAAGAAACTTGAGAGGGTTGGT
>JANKOE010383705.1:0-11630 GCA_026284465.1 Erythroxylum citrifolium | reverse complement strand
GAATAGGAGAGAAGGAGAGGAGTTTGCACTAAAGGCTGAAAGATTCAAGAAACCAGAAAACCCTCCTAGCTATACCCGAAACCAAGATTCAGTTGAAACAAAACCTGCACAATCTCAAACTCACCAAAACTCACCCAATCTGATTCATAACAATTCAGTCCCTCACCAAATCAATGCCTACACTCAACAACAGTCATATCCAAACCTATTGAACCCTCAAACACTAAACCCTACCCAAATGCCTTACCCAAATCTTCAAAATCCTAATCAATGTCCTGCTGGAAACAATGATATCCGAATGCAAAGTGGTGCAAGAATGGGTAGATGGGGTATGTTTGCTAATTGCAAATTCTGTGGAAGAAACAATCATTCAGCTGAGGAATGCTACTGGAATGCTAATGTGGAGTGCAATTATTGTAGAAAGAGGGGACACTCAAGAAGGGTATGCTATGAAAGATGGTTGAAAGAGCAGCAAAATCCACAAAGCAGTATCTTTGGGAAGCCACCTCCAATCCATCCACTACACAGATCAAATACCTCACCCAATATGCTGTCTACTCACTTACAACCGTACCAGCCTACTTCTAACCCACAAATGCATCAAGTACACTTCATTGGAAAACCAGAAACCTTTCAAACACCACAAGTCCAATCCTATACAGCAACAGTACCAATACCTCAACAACAACTTTTCCAGCCTCACTTGACTCAACATACCTTAATCCCTCAACCCTATGCTTATTACCCTCCTATGGCCCAACCTAACCAAACTCAACCTAGCCTAATCTATCCGAATCCTCAAACAATCCAACCAACCTTACCTAGCCAATCAAACCAATACCTACAAGGTACAAACCCAATGGCTGAATCTGTGACATTTTCCCAAAACCAAACACACTTAAATTCCCAACCCAATACATCAACTATGACAAGCACCCAACCTGGACCCTCACAAACCAAAAATCAAACCAAGAAAACCATACCCGAAGAGAGTGTATTTATGGCAGAAATCTGCCAAAACTTGGAAGAAAAGTCAGCAAAGTGCTAACGGGCCGGTGCGCACAGCGTGTAGGGATAAAAAAGGAGATGAAGAACTGAGAATAGGCTATTGGAATATTGAGACCCTAACGGGAAAGTCCTTGGAATTAGTGGAGATTTTATATAAGTATAGGATACAAATAGCCTACATTTAGGAGACTAAGTAGGCAGGAGCTAAAGCAAAGGAGATAGATAGTTTCAAACTATAGTACTTGAGAAGTACGTGGAAGCAGAATGAGATAGGTATCTTAGTGGTTAAGGAACTTATAAACCGAGTGGTGGAGATTACAAGGGTCAATGATAGGATTATGGTGGCTAAGATTATTTTTAGCAATGTGGTTCTCAACGTCATATGTGCGTATGCACCTTAAACGGGTTCAGAAAAACAACAAAAACGTCTGTTTTGGGAGGCGCTGGATGGGGTGCTGCTACAAGTATCCAATATGGAGCAGATCATCCTAGGAGGTGATTTTAATGGGCATATAGGGGCGGGTTTAGACGGATATATAGGAGCTCATGGGAGCTTCAGATACGGCACTAGAAATGATAATGGAACTGCTTTATTGGACATGGCCGTAGCGTATGAGTTAGTTATAGCAAATTCTTTATTTAAGAAAAACGAAGCGCACTTGGTGACTTTTCAGAGTAGCACGACCAAGACGCAAATTGACTTTGTGATGAAAAGTGCTAGAGCATGGTGCAAAGACCGCAAGGTGCTTCTGGCCGCATGCTTATCGATGCAATATAAATTGCTAGTTTTGGATCTAGGTATTAAGGGATGGAGATCACAGTTTTTTACCATGCATTGTCGTAAAATTAAGTGGTGGAGGCTAAAAGGGGATAGGTTGGAACAATTTAGGACTCAAGTTTGGTCAAATTCAACATGGCTTGTAAGTGGAGATGCAAATCGGATATGGGAGGGTGTAGCCTTTATGGTGCGGCCAACTTCCACAAAACATCTAAGGGTATCAAAAGGGGTATCCCAAGGGCAAGGGGAGGGTGGATGGAATCTTGGTGGTGGTCGAAGGAGGTTCAGGGGATGGTTAAGATGAAAAAGAGAACTTTTAAAGATCTTTTAGCAAGTACAACAGAGGAGGAGCGGGGTATTAATAGAGTAAGGTATAGACTGGCGAAACAGAAGGTAAAGAAAACTATCTCAATGGCTAGAGGAGAAGCATATGAGACTATGTACAGGGACTTGGATACGTTAAAGGGAGCACAAAAAATTTTCAAGCTAGCACGGGATAGGGCATATAGAACGAATGATTTCAATCGAGTTTGTTATGCTCGTGATGAAGCAGGACAGGTACTCATAGAGGCCCAAGCCATCAAGAAGAGATGGCAAAGATACTTTTATGGCCTGTATAATAAAGAGATAGGGGCAACATAGAGTTAGGCGATCCCTACGTGTCGAGGTATGTTCTTACCAGGCACTTTTGGGAAAGGGTCAATAAGGGGTGAAATTACAAAGGTTTTGAGAGGGATGGGGAGCGGAAGGGCTATAGGGTCGGATGAGATCCCTATAGAGGTTTGGAAGCGGGTAGGCTTTGTCGGTATTCAGTGGTTAGTTCAACTCTTTAATGTTATCCTAGAGTCTGCCAAAATGCCGGATGAATGGAGATTGAGTAGGGTGATCCCCTTATAAAAGTCCAAAGGGGACATCCAACAATGTCACAGCTATAGAGGCATCAAACTATTAAGTCACACCATGAAGCAATAGGAGAAGGTAATTGAGAAGAGAATATGGAGGGTTGCCTCTATCTCAGCCATCCAATTTAGTTTTATGCCTGGTAGGTCCACGACAGAAGCAATACATCTACTACGTAGACTCATGGAATGCTACAGAGAATGAAATAGGGATTTACACATAGTTTTTATTGATTTGGAGAAGGCGTATGACGGGGTTCCGAGAGACCTCTTATGGAGGTGTTTGGAGGCAAAGGCCATTCCTTCGACCTATATTAATGTAATTAGGGATATGTATGAAGGAGAATTGACTAGCGTCAGGATAATAGGAGGCCACATAGAAGCGTTTCCTATTAGTGTTGGACTACATCAGGGATTTGCTTTAAGCCCTTTGTTGTTCAAGGGTGAGAGGCGTGTTCTTAAAAACAACAAAACCTTGAGGTCTTGGGTTCGAGGCATGGCCTCACCCTTGACCAAAGAGGACAATACTGATTTGTGTTGGATGCCACGGTATCACCCACAAACACACGCTGAGGGTATCACCCTCAAACACCTAGGGGTGGGGTGTGGGGTCCAACAGGGTAAGGGTAAAGGAGTAACCTTTAGCGTTCGCCAAAACATTATAATGGTTTTGAGGAGATGTTGTTCGCGATAAGCAGATTATCGCGTAAGAAGTCCAATTCTTCGTCCGTTCTCCCTTTTCTGAGTGTAATTCTTAGACAAGGCTTATGGGCATTCAGATTGGCTTCCTGGGACAGGTGTGTGGGGACAGTAAGATTGTCATACATTCAGGGTCTCTGAACAAGGACTCCTATCCTAACTTGAGACAAGTAGAGTAAGACTTTGCAGCTTTTCAAGCACTCGCAGATCTGGACGCCAGCAGGTATACCCTGTTATTTGTTTTTTCATCTATTTAAGTATGTATTGTAATTTTTATTTACTTAATAATTTACCGGGCTAGTTTTAGCTATTTTCTCTATTACCTGTATCACTCTTAAATTGTCTCATTTGTATGTAGGTTTATCGAAAACAGCCTCTCTACTACGTAGGAGTAAGGCTTCGTATTACCAGACCTCCCCAGACCCCGCTTCATTGCGAGATTTCAGACTGGGTGTGATGATGATGATGTCAAATGTCTACAACATACAGTGACCAACTTTTTGATCTTACTGCTAGAGCAAGTGATTTTCCACTAGAATTTCCAGCGATTTTCATCAAATTATGATAATTTGGAATTATTGAAAAATGAATATTTTGCCTTTTTCTTGTAATTCTTAAACAAATACCAATCCAAGCAACATATAAACTATGTGTTAAAGCCAAAACAACAAAATTTCTCATGTTTTCTTATGGAAAAATTAGAAAGTCTTTGTTTAACTATTATAATCATTGGAACCATTATGATACTATATGTTTGATATAACTCAAACTTTACTGATCAAGTTAGGATCAATAATGAGTTGTATAAATGGAGATAATGTGAAAATATAGTTATTTTGCTATCAATTTTTATTTAAGTAAGCTTGTTGACCTTTGAAAAAGATACTAAAACTATTGATCATCATTCTAATAAATTGAGATCTTTTGTTCTTTTTTTAATACATAAATCCCTTAACGAGCCAAAGAAAATTTAATTTCTATTGAACAAACTTATAGATCTCTTAACGAACTAAAGAAAATTTAATATCTATTGAACTAAACTTAAATAGGTGCATAAAACATAACAATAATTTATAGTATAACTTTATTGACCCTCTTCATCATAGGTTCAACAAATACTCTTATATCATACTATTAAGGTGCCACTTACTCTTGTGAATTTCAACTCACTTTATTAAATTATTTATTGAGTTATTTTATTATTTTATGTTAGATTAGATATTAATTTATAATCTTAATTTTGAAAATAAAAATTCAATAAAAATAAAATTCGAATAGGTAGTTCCAATTGTAAGGTTAGATAATCGTTAAAGATTAGATGTTCAATATTATATTTATGTATTACGATTGTCCAAATTGCATATATTTTTTTAAAAAGTTCATAGCCTTGGCCTTAGACTACCTTGAGATTCAAGAGCTTTCATTGTTTAATAAGATTAATGAATTGATAAGGGGCGCTAAGATTACTCTTGTATAGGGATGACAAATTTTAACCCATAAATTCAAATTTAGTTATTTTCAATGGGTCGGTTTATGGGTCAAGCTCAAGTTCATACTAACTTGAGACCTAATTATTCTAAGCAAAATAATATCGTCTTATTTAGAAGAGTTGGACATCGGGTAAACTTAGACATGGACAAGTAAGCCCTGATCTAATTAAAAAAATTATTTTTTATTTTTAATTTTTAAAAAATTTGACGGGATTGACACATGAGCCAGCCAATTGCCATCCCTACTCCAGTAGCTCTGGTTTAAAAACTAATGAAGATCATTTTCCTGATATAACTCTTAGAGAGGTTGTTAATTTGCTGCAGCAAAAGAAGACGGAAAAAGGCATAGAAAAACTTGAGTAAGAAAAGGAGAAGAAGATAACAAAAAGTTGATTATAAGATGAAGGAAAAAAAAAGATGAAGAAAGAAATTCTTTATGATCATAACTGTTCATTGAGATGTAATCGCCTGAACTTTAATCTAAAGATTATGACCACAATTAAGAAATTAGTGAGGTCAATTAGATCATCTAATGATATAAACAAGAGATATGATACACTAAAGACCATAAGCATGGTTAAAACAAGGCATGAGAATTTAGGTGGAATCTAACAAATTAAATCACTGAACATTAAGGCCTTGTTTGGTTGGCACGAATTGTTGACTGATAAAGTAATCTTTTTCCTAAAATTTAAATTATTATGTTTGATTCGTTTTTTTTTAGTAGTTAAGAAAGTAAAAACTTTCCTAATTTAAGGAAAGTAGTAGCACTTTCCTTGGATTCTAAATCCCAACACCCCCTTGGTATTTAGATTACTTTCTCCGTGAATTTAATCTAAAATATATACTTGTCAATTTAACCATTCCTTCTCTTTCTACTCTACGACTTTAAAATATATACATTTCAAATAAATTTTGATTTAATAATTAAAAATAAATAAATTTTAGTTTACAAATAATAATTTTTAAATTATTTATTTTTAAATTAAAATATTTTATGAATAAATATTATATAAAATATTTAAATAAATTTAAATAAAAATAGTTTTTTTGTAAGTTTTATTTAATTTATAATTATTATTAGTAATACAAATATTTATTATTATTTTAAAAACAAAAATTAAAAATTCACAATAATTATAAAAGTTGAAATAAACAAAATAACTAATTAAAAAACTTTAAAAAAAAAGGGGGAGGAGAGATAAGAGGTAGGGAGGTAAAGACGCCCTTCATACAAATGTCTTGCTTTGTCACAATGAAGAATAACCCCTTAAAAATATCTTTATATGAATTCTATTTTATTTCTTTCTTTCCTCCAATTTTGATCGGTCAATTTCTTTAACTAGTTCATTTATTTATTTTGTCTTTTTATATATTTGTTAATTTTATTATAATAGCTATTAATATCATAAAATAAATTTATTAATTAATAGTATATATTTTTACTATCAAACTAATAAGTTAGTACTTAATTTAAGTTGCTTAGTTTCGTTGGAATTGGATGTCCCTGTAATATATTAATTTGCGTTGCCCTGATCACGACTACATTAATTCGTTTGATGTTCAAAAAAAGTGCCGAAAACCAAAGTGGAATATGCTTGATTATATACTATATTATTGCAAGCCTGTCCCACCAAATTGAGTTAACCTAAACATATACGATCAAATTGGGAATCCAAAGTTCATAATTTCTTCTTTATTACAGTTTCTTTGCATTATGACTTACGAGATACTCACAAGTACATTATTATAATAGGGAGATCTAATAGAAAGTATTACGGGACATAAATAAATTTCACAAGACTCCATGCTACGCACTTGGACCGCACATGGTTGGCGGGACAAAGGCCAAATCTAATCCATGTTTTAATGGGAAGCCCCACCAAGTGAGGACATGCCCGTTTTATATTCTCCTCTCAAATGAAAAGTCATCAACTTTTAAGAGAAGTTGTGGCAAATACCTAGATTGCAATTGGGAAAGAAAAGGTCTTGTGAAACTAGAATTAAAACCAGAAGAGGGTAGTCAGCATATGAAATTAGATTATTTCTTTCCCCTTGGTTTGGATTGAAAAAAAGCAAGGGAAAAGAAAGGAAGAGAATTGAACTTCCACCGTTTGGACAAAAATAAGCAAAAGGAAAGTGAGAGAATGAAGAGGAAACTGAGGGAAATTTGGGCCAAATATATTTCCCCTCAAATTAGTGAGAAAGGAGAAGAAATCTAAGATAAGAGAACCCCAATATATGTAAATTACCATAGTATCTTTATCTGTGTATGCTGAAGTCCGTAATCAAGGGCATAGAGGTCTCAAAAAATTATTTTGTCCAATATAAGTTTCAATTCTCTCCTTTAATAAATTAGGAAAACAAACAGAGGAAAGGAAGTCTCATTTCTCTTCCATTCTTTTCTTCTATATTTATTTTCATTTCTCTTGTGCAAGTAAGGATCCAAACAAAAGTCGAGTCAATTACAAAGGCTTTCCACGTTCAATGTGCATGAGATTGATTCATGTACAAACATGTATCAATTCATAAGAACCATATATCATGGGTTGTGGTATATGTGATGTTAAAGCCTCCTAGGCCTGAGAAACAATGGTTATAGGGATCAGGAAGGAAACACTAAATAAAGAAGCTTAAATTAAATTGTGCACTTATCGAAGTAGACAAGCTTTCAATGTTCAAACGCCTATCCAAATGAGGGGATCTTGTCCGGCATAATCTTGATACAAATCCCAGTGGAACTGTCAGTCACTAACCCTTTCTTCTTTGTGCAATCACCAATCCTATATTCGAGCATGTATCACAAATAATGTCTCAAGGGTATGCTCTGCTCATCGTCGCTATTCATTAACAGCTGTGCTGTGCAGCCAATTACTTTCACGGAATGATGGCAATAATAATAGCTTTAATCCTTCCACCGCCCATCCCTTTTTGTACCGTTCTTTTGTTTTAATTACTCCGTCGATGTGACTCTCCGTTGCTTTTTCACTTAAAAGGCCTAACACGAGCAAGAGCATAACTAATGATGAACAAAGGCGTGGAACATTTTGTCAAGAAGGCACTTCATTTTGCAATTTTTTTCACTCTCCAAAATCAACGCAGAGTTCATACTTATATTTGTTTTCTTCATCAAAAGGCATACCTATAACTATAACTCTATTGTACATATATGTTCACATGTCTCCCAACATCTCAAATATTCTCTATCCATAATCTTAGATAGAAAAGGCGAGCCAATGCTTCGAACGAGTTCAGATCTTCTGTTCAATATTACGGTATCTTGTGTCCAATAAATCTCAGCCATTTATTTATATAGGTCCCGCATGGAGCTCGCGTGGGTTCCACAAAATAAATGGCTAAGATTTCATGAGACAGAATAAGACAGAGTAATACTGGACAGAAGATCTGGATTCGCTTCGAACCACCCAAAATTCAGACACTAATTGCCAAGTCAATTCCATTAACAAGAGGACCAAATTAACTTTCTGTAATTTAACGAACAGAAAGAGAGCTATATATGTTTCTTATCATAAGATTTCCTGGGCGCACATGCATGGCTTCAGAAGATGTTCTAATTGAGCACAGGGGGTAAGCATTTGGGATGATTAATTATTATTCGACATGTTAACATTTCAGTACTTGACCAACATTAAATTTCTTGTCAGAGTTGAGGTTTCTTTCAGTTTACAATGGCCAGTTATGTCAGTTGTATATTATTACAGTTGAAGAGATTATGTAACCGACAAATCTTGACTAAATCCTTATATATAATTGTTAATTGAGAAGGTTTAAGTGTTGTAATTGGTATTCAGTCAAATGGACCATATATTAAAATTAACCAACCCGCAAGTGCTGTGGTGGAGTGGTTGGGGCTCCTCCTCCTTTAACCAAGGTCTGGGTTTCAAGTCTTGAAAATGGAGTCGCACCTGTGAGGGAGAGCTTTGCCACCTATATGGTCCTACTCGGCTCGAATCCAAATTAGTCAATTACTTGTGTGGCGTCAGATACCGGATGGTTTAACAAAAAAAAATCAAATTTACTTTAGTGTTGGTGCATGCTCATTCAAACATGAATACGACTAAGGTTGAAATAATTATGACAAGTTGCCAATCCCATCCCAGAAAATAATGAGTAAATCGATTTCTCTTATACATGAATGCAATGATTTTGAGATGATTTTCGGCTCTGGCAATCATAACTGCAATGTGAAGAATTTATCTTGGGCCATTACCAAAAAAGTTTCTTATTAAGATTGCGTGCAGCGTCCATGATTAGTTCCCCATTCATGCATGATTAGATAGATCACATCGCATGTAACAACTTTTGGACCATTCACAAATAAATTAATCACTGATTAATACTAATTATTAACAAGGTATCTAAGAGAACATGCTTGTGATGGCCAATCACAAATCTTTAATCATACCCAGAACCCTCCACGGCTAGCTTCGTTCGAAACTCATTCATCTGAATTAGATGTTTCATGTTCTATGCGGGACCATTCCAGACAAAAGTCACGTCTTATTTAATTTTTCTCATCATTTCAGTAGATAATAAGGGTTCTTGTCCTTTTGGATACGAGCATGAAACAATGTGTTACTAATTTAGAGAGAACAAATATATTGATTGACGAATGTTTACGCTTAACATATCATCCAAGATCTTTTGTCCAGTTTTTATGATGTCTTATTGTGTCAGTGAATTTCAGCCATTTATTTATGCGGTTTTCATATTTATTTATGTGAGACTTGCATAAATAAATGGCTGAGATTTATTGGACATAATAAGACACCATAAAATTGGAACGAAGAATTGGATATACAATATCGAGAAAAGAGGAGGGCCGAAAACATGAAAGACTCTCTTATATATAAACACGGCTCCAGCAAGATCAACACACCCACCAAACACTAACCAAAGGGCCAAGGCTGGTCGCGCATAGTTCTCATTCTCTCTGCATCTAATAACCCAAAACCAAATATGAATCCATTCTCGTCTTCAAAGGCCAAAAAGAAGCAGTCACAATCATCATCAGCGCAGCAACTGGAAACTAATAACAACGGCATAAGGTTTCTTGGTGTGCGGAGAAGGCCATGGGGAAGATATGCAGCAGAAATACGAGACCCTTCAACGAAAGAAAGGCATTGGTTAGGCACCTTCGACACTGCCGAAGAAGCTGCCTTGGCTTATGACAGAGCTGCTCGCTCCATGCGCGGCCCTCGAGCTCGTACCAACTTTGTTTATTCCGACATGTCGCCTGGTTCTTCTGTCACCTCCATTGTCTCTCCTGATGATTCGCGTTCGCAATCCAAACAACAACAAGATGCTCATCAGCAACCTCGTGATTACTTCGCCAACCCTACTCCCCTTTTTAGTCCTCCAACAATGTTAACCACCACTACTCCTCCTGCATACTATCATCATTATCAACATCCTCTTAATGATAATGTTGAAAACAATGACCTTCCTCCTTTGCCATGTGATTTATCAGACGCCTTCTCAGCAAATTCTGGACCGCAGGTCATGGACTCGGGCTACAACTGGGATGTCCAAGCTAGAAATCAAAGTGGCTGGAGTGGTGGCACTCCAAGGTCGATGGGGTTTGATCAGGGCTGTGATGATATTAACATCATGAGTAGCACTGAAGGGTACGAGTCTACTTCGTTTTTTGAGTATTGCAGCACTGGCGAGTACGTTCACAGCCCGCTTTTTAGCAGAATGCCGCCGGTGTCAGAAGCATCAGCACCTGATGCCTTTGACTTGGGCTCCTCTGCTTATTTCTTCTGAGCAAATGAATGATGTCATCATTAATGTGGGCTGGGCACTTTGTGGGTTTGAGTTCATTTATGGCTTCTTATTCTTCTCTTTTTGTATAATCTGTTCTCTGTCTTTGTCCTGTGGCAAAGTCTCCAATTACAATGGCTGTAAAGTGGTGAGGCTCAGAGTGATAAAGAAAGACCCATTAAATGGGATTGCTTATATTATACTGCAATTTATATCAGTATCACGGTAGCTTTTCACCAATTCTCCTCCTAATTTCTCTGCTGAAAATGTAATGCACTGAAACTCTTTGACAGTTGCAGTTTAGCTTCTAGGGAGTGATTGACCAATAAATCAGTGGCCTCGATCGTAGGCATTACCTGTACTATGCATATCTTCTATTTTAAAATTTAATGATCATTTTAAGAAAATATTAGATCACCTCGTTATATTTTATATATTCGGACTTATTCTATTGAGTGCTTGTTAGAAGGTATGTTTTGATTTTTATATTCACTTTATTTTCTTTTGCTCGTAGTAACATAATACTCAAATCTTCTTCACGACACCAATAATTCCAAACTGCTACAAAAACCACGTCCCTTCGAAAGATTTACAATAAGAGGTCGCCTTACCTTCATTCTCATATTCATCCAATCCTATATCATGCTACAGGCTGGTAACAAATTTTTACCATCAAGATCAAAATCAAAGGTCACGACTTCACGTTCTGAGAGGACTAGAAATACATTCCAACAATATAAGGTCCTAATGTGAATTGCATAATTTAGACTACCAATCACGTCTGTATGCAAGTCAAAGTCACAAGTCCCTTAGCACATCAAATCTATGAGCAAAATCAGCAAAATCAGCATAACCAGAGGTAGGAAAGGGGTCTTCCCTTCTTACAAGCTATGATTAAAATCAGCATAACCAGAGGTAGGAAAGGGGTCTTCCCTTCTTACAAGCTATGACATGATCCGATACAATTTCCTG